>JAKCPB010001620.1:0-48238 GCA_021442155.1 Cymbidium sinense | reverse complement strand
TAATCCAATAATAATTCTGCTTATTATTTTCAAGTATTTTCTTATGTAGTTAAGAGACCTCTAAAAGGACTTCTAAAAAGTGATTTTGTTTCCTAAAGAAGTGCCTTATGGATAGCTTATAATTTAAAATCCTAGAACATACAATAAGAGCACTTAAGAAACCATTTTCTAATGCCTATAGAAAATTTGAACTTTGATTTCAATGATAGTCCTATAGAACCAATTAATAAGGACACTCAAATATTTGCTCATCAATGAGCTCATTTTGTTGATAACATAGGGGATCTAGCTCATAGGTTAAAGGTGTTGTGTTGCACATTAATGGTGAATCTCAATCATATCATCCTTGTTAATTGGTTAGATTTCATTGATTACTATTGTATGGTATAAGATGATCAATTGAGTGAATAAGGCCTAAAAAGATGAAATTAGTGAGGTCCAATGGAGACTATTTAGAAAGGTGTTTAGCATAGATTTGTTAGCCTTCATGAACCACATGCACATAATGAGAGGCCATAAAAGAGGAATAAGAGAAAGTACCTTCGTACCTAGAAAGAACTCATAGTTAGGCATGAAATTAGAGAATATATCTTTGTGATTGACACTAGCTTTGTCATTGAATTAATACTTCTTATTGAATAAGAAGTCTTCATAAGAATTCTCCAGTTTAAAGTAACTTACAAGTAGCTTTGAAAATTGAGAAATTTTTCATTGTTTATCCATTTTGTATAACTTTTTTTTTTAGAGACATGAATGATCTTCAATACTATTTCTCATGACAATTCTTACAAAATTAAGGCTCCTACTTCTTACAGCATCTTAAGGCCTTTTGCAAATTTTTGGACTCATTCAACTCTCAAATTCAAGCTAGTTATTATGGTTACATGGGCAATCATATAAACAATCATTTATTGTACTCATACAACTGTTGGGAGATCAATCCCTGAAACTGACTCAAGAGATCTGGAGCATAACTTTAAAAATAAGCATATAAAACACAAGATCAAAAAAGATACTATTTAATGTGGAAAAACTCAAGAATGAAAAAAATCATGGAAGGACAGGAAAAGATCATAGAGCCACACCAAACCAAAAAATCCACTATGAAGAAAGTCTGAGAAGAATAGTACAAATCGCACTTCACTCAAATCTCTCCTCAATTTTGTCACTCTAAGACACTCACTCTTCACTTACTTACACAAAAGAATAGTGAAAAAGATTTGAAAACTGCAAAAAAAGTTGTTTTAAGACGGACTCCGATTTCGTATCATCGTGATGCCGCGACTTTGGCAATTAGGTGTTGGCACCGTTGCCCTTCTGATTCTTTTGTACGGGTTTTAGTGCCACAGTACTAGCCTGCCAGTCTTATGAATTAAGTGTTCAGGTTCTAGTGTTGTAGCATCGTGCAACTAGTTTCTTTATCTTGTGAGTGCCCAGGTTTTAGCTCTTTAGCGTTGGCTTCTCTGTGTTTCTAGTGCAAACTCACAGAATTTGATACTAGACGCTATCCTCTTAGTACTGAGGCACTATCTTTTCTGTCTCTAAAATCAAGATCTCCATGCCATAATGTTGAGGTGCTGTAGATATAGCACCGAACCCTAAGTAGGGGGAGCGCTTTCCTCCTGCACCACCTATTGAGGTTACCACTAAGCTAGATCATAAAATTGAGGGCACTGAGTTAACAGTACATCTCCAATTGATCTACACAATCAAGTGTCACATAATAACAACAAAATTCTAAAATTTAACACATCACATAATAAGGTACCGTGAGCATTGCAAAATTTAGAGTTTAATTTTCTAATTAAAATTTATGGTAAGATGAAAATTATGCACACACTTTAAACTTTACAATTCACATGCTCTTAATTTTGACAACTAATCAATTCTTTTAATAAAAACTAGAAATATTAATAATCCAATAGATGATAATTCAATAGACATCTATTAACAGGATCACAGAAATTTTAAGCATAAAAATTATATGTTCGATCAAAAATCATAGTGTATTCAAAAATAAGATTGTGTCAAATTTGCCAATTGCAATCGTGCAATTAAATCAATTAATATAAATTAGAAATTAGAAATTAAAGGTTTGCTGTTGTTGTTTGTTGTAGAAATTAGAAATTAAAACGTTAGATATATCCAAATAGTAACACAAGCCTTACCTTGACAAGGAGCAATTTCATTCATCACCCTTCAATCTCCAATTATACTAGGAGAAGGCTAGTAGATATTATCTTAAACTAGTTTTTTTTTTTTTTTATCAAAGTGAAAATCAAATAGAATATTTTAATAAAGAGCAACTAACTACCTAATGCATAACTGAAGGACGCATAGATGGCTAAATCAGCATGGATGTAAACACCATAACAAGTGAAATATTTGGCAGCCGAAGTCAGTAGAGGTGCGGGTAATAGGAACCGTAGGGATCAAAATCGCTAACGAAGCCTTAGGATTCAAGATTGCTAAAGACTGCGAATATAAGCAAAACCATTAACCAAAACAACCTCAATCTACATGTTGCAAAAGCTTGCCATATACATGGAAATTTAAATAAAAATTAAAGTGAGTTCAATCGATTCTTACGTAAGGAACATTATATGCATACTTTAAATGCAAGATAATTCAAAAATAAACAGTAGAAGTAAACACAAAATTGAATTCCTAAAATCAACCAAACTACTAAAAACAAATTTGTCTTTCTATTTGTTTGTCTCAACATGTCTTTCATGTTTGACAAAAATAAATTTTGAGATTTGCATCACATTATGGCTCATCATCATCCTGTCTTCTTTTCATATCAAGCTCACATTATTTATATTAAGATTCCTTATCTACCATGATAACCTCTACTAGATGTAATTTTTTTACTAATTAAAATCTTAGCAATCATCATAGTCTACATGTACATCCAAATATTTGTATGATTGAAACTTAGGGATAATCCATAAAGATGATGATAAATTTGCCTGACAAGAAGGCTAACTGGCCCACACAAAGTGAATTTGATCGGCTCATATGTAGTGCACTTCGACGGACTTGAGGAGAACTTGTTTGGCTGAAAGTAAATTATCCCGGCTCATGGTAAACAACTTTGTTCATGGTTTACTCAGTTAGTTTGTAGCAAAGTTGCCTGAAGTTGCTAGGAAAGTGAGTCAACTTCACTTAAAAAGTGACCTATTTTCCCTTTTATATCAAGGTTACAACCTCTCCAACTGACTATATAAATTTTTTATATCACAATATATAACATTTTCTGTAGTGCTTAGGCCCAACCCAAATCTATAACTAAAAAGTCGCAGGACAGCCTAAGGGGGTGGTTCTTTGAACATATTTTATCTACTCAAGTTTATTTAATAAAATTCTAAAACTTTTCACCCTAAAAGTTTTCTCTTTTTTTTTATATAATTCACAAATTTTTTATTCAACACGATCTGTTCAAAAAAAAAAAAAAGAATTCTTAAAACAAACCTAATTGTTTTTGTTTGAGATGCAATGCATGCACTTCTATTGCACTTACATGAAGTTATATAGGAATAGGCTACGTTTGAAGCAAAATAGGAATAGGATACTTCTGAAGCATAATAGGAATACGCTGCGTCTGAAACACCATACCAACACTAGCATTGAAATTACACCACACATCATCATCATTAGCTTAATCTAATTATTTAGGTTACCACACACTTAGAACATAATATAATAGATATGGAAAATTCAATGAACTTGCTAAATGTATATAAATTTAGACTATAAAAAAATGAATATATTATATGTTTCATTTAATTCTTGAGCATAATCTTAGAGCTCCACTATGATATCACTAATCATATTCATTTTTAACAATTCTATATTTTAATTTTAGATCCAAAACCATTCTTATTTCATTCATATTACCATTCCTTCACATAATTTACTACTTTGAACTATATGAAAATTGGCAAGTATGCTTCACACCCTCCATTGATTAAAAAACAATGGAGAAACACTAGAAAAAAAAAAATCATCCATACTTTTTTTTTTTAAAAAAAAAAGTCAAATTTATGGCCAGAGAAATGGATAGCGAAAAGTGTATAACACATACTTGCTATAAAACAGCTAGATAATCCTAATAATGCTGATGAAGAATGCCCCTCACTCCGAAGGGATTATTAAGTGTGCCTGGCATCAAATATATTATCTTTTGTGCTTGCTTATGAATCGTCTATCGTCTCAGATTCATTGAAGGGACCCGCATTAAATTGGTCAAATGCTTAAATTACAATACTCCCATGATCCCATCACATGTAGGATGTACTGAAATAATAATATTAAATGTTAGTTCAATTCATCAAAGTCATTTTTTGCCTCAGTTCCTCATTATAGAGATCTAATTATCTTTGTTTATTGGGAGACCTTTAATGAATGAGCAGTCTGCACTACGGTAGTTGAGTTAGCTGGAAACCAAACTGTTTCAGGTATCAATCCTTCCACTTTCGATGTATTTTCTTTGTTAAATGGTCCCAGTGGCGAATCGATTCCACTTCTGCTGTGCAAATCTTCTATTATTTGTTACTTTTGAGAAAGGAGCATCTTTTATTAAGGGAAGATTTACATACATCTTTATTAAATTCTTATTACTTGTATTCTTCTGAGTTAAGCTTTTAAAGGCTGACCTCTCTGTCTAGTTTGCTTTGATGTGATTACTTTAATTTATCAAAATTACTTCCAATGTTTAAAAGTTTATTTATTTATAATATTTTTTACCATGTGTTTTCTGAACTTAGCAGGCTAGCTTAATGTATCATGTATAGGTTGTTTCTGTACGAGTTTCTTCAACAATAGCATATTTTATATTATTTTTGCTTTTTTGACCCCTTTTTTTTTTCTCTCAAAGCGAACGCAACAGGGCAGTGGAGATAAGATGAAGATTAATATGTCTATCACCTCCCCCTTTGAGAAGGATTAAAGACTGACCTTCACACTCATAAATAAGTAAATTATCTTGAAGTGACACGAAATGAATCAAAATACTGGACACGTCAGAATGATCGAACGACCTCCGTCGGTGAACGGACTTATTTTGTAACATCGAAATTGATCGAAATATAAATATTGTAAAATCTAATGATTAATCGAGTTCAACTCGGTGTCGGCCGCATATCGTCGCTGACGATAATGAAAATGTCCGTTCGTGAAATTGATCAGCGTTAGCAGCATCATCAAAATGAGATTGCTTAATTCAACGAGTGCGTGCAAATGTCGAATGATTTGAAATGATAATGCGCAAATCGAGGTTGAAATGCTGGACGTCACCAAAATCAATTCAAAGCTTTCGATCGGCGACCGCCATTGAGCGTCAAATTAGGATATAAATATTGCACTAAATGATCAACCGTCAACCTCGAGGCGTGCCAGCGTGCATATCGAGGTCGAAGAGAGGATCAAACGACCTCCGTTTTGCATTAATCATTATTGGCTTCAATCGCCAGTAATTTAGCCTCAATTCGGAGAGTCGCAAAATCAGTGGTCGAAAGCGGTGACGCATTTTTGTGAAATGGACTCAACTTGACGCTCAACAAATGGCCTCGATTGCGAAGCGGTGCGTCATTGCGTTGAACATCAATTACCTAAATTGATATATATATTATTTGATGCATTTAACCGAAATCTAAATTAAAAGCTTTAAATCAATTTAAAATTTATTAAAATCCCTAAATTACCCTCTCCCATGCAAAAAATTGTTCCTCCTTATTTTCGATTTTATCTTATTCAAAAAAAAAAAGAAAAAAACTACCCCTCCACTCTCCCACCCTCATTTTTCTTCCCATGTTTCTCCTTTCTCCAGGCCCATTCCCTCTCTCGTTGGAAAAGTTTCCACGTAAATTCTCCTCTCGATTCGTTGTTCCCACTTCATTGTTTCTCGGCAGTCCACTGACCTCATGAAATCAGCTTAATCCAAAATCCATCCGACATCCATGATGCAAGCATAAGTCACGACCGCAATGGTTCCTCCACCCGACAGCATCTGTGTTCCTCCACTCAGTTTAGCACTTCTGTGACTTCAAAGAAAACCCATAGCAGTCAATTTTGCTTCCCAGAAGGAAGAACATCTTCAATGGTGAATTTCTTCTTCGATTTTCGCACCCATTTTAGCGTCCCATTTTGCCAGCTTAGGGAAGAGCATCGTCAAGAGAATTCTTCTTTCGATTTTTGGTATCGACTTTAGCCACCCGTTTTATTTTATGCGGGAAGAACATCGTCAACAGGCGAATTCTTCTTTCGATTTCCGACGTCGCACTCATCGCTTTAGCCTTTCAATTTCGCTCCTGTGGGATCCGAAAATTCGCCACCGACATCTTTCGGAAAAGAGGAAAGAGTTGTTTAAGTGTCGGTGATAATTTGAAGGATGAATAGTAGATAAGACTACCCAGAGATATCGTTCTCATTTGAGAATTTATATCTGGTTTGGGTTTCATATAAGCCCCATAGTTAATTACCTCTCAATCTTGAGAGAGCACTTTCGATTAAATTTGTCGAATGAATCGTTAAAGAGCAGTATATAATTGCGGTAGTGGACTTTAGAACTTATGAAATTTATTATTTTAATTTAAAACTTTTTGTGGGGAGCGATGGCGCCATCAAGATCCCATGGTTCATCATCCGTGGTCCACGATCTTAGTCGGAGGAGGTAGTCGACCCACGTAGAAGAATCCTTGTCGGAAACATGGGTTACGTCGTCAAGGTATCCTTGTAGACACGGGATGGAGTTTTTAAGGGGACTATAAGTCAACCCTAACATAGGGCTTTTGCAACCAAATACATTCTACATTTCACTCGAAAAGAGCCGTTGGGAACAATCTGAGTGCGTGGAGTAATTTAGTGTATATGTCACCGGTCAGAGAATCAGTCGTAACCATTTATGTGTGTATGCCATATGGCAAAATCCAGCGGACGAAGGGACAGCCCGCGTCCTTCTTTAAGAATATTTGAGTGTGAAGGTAGTTATGTATTTAATTTGACATTAGCTCTTTGTGAGCAAAGTTTTCTTAATTTGTCGCAGAAAATGATTGCGGAGGGTGGATTTATTTTATTTATTATTTTAGTTTTAATTTAAATAATTAATTTCATTTTTTTTATTTCTTTTTTTTGTGTTATTTTCTTTGAATTTTGATTATTTTAAGATTGATTTAGATTTGAATATATGCTCATTTATCATTGAAATTTTAATCATTCTACCGATCACAGGGTTAATATCAATTGATACCTTGTCTATACAGGTTTTCTAGAGGATGGGTCATTCATTATCTCAGAAGTATAATCCTTCAAAACCTTGTCCACTCTAGTTTGAACATGAGGATTGGGTTTGGGACTTTTCTTGAGGTTTGAATTTTAGAAGCTATGTCAGTTGATTCATATCTTGTATTATACATTAGTTTCTAGATATTATTCATTTGAAATTCTTATAATATCAATTTTTTAGGTTTTTTTAACGGGACGGTCAGAACCAATCGGAAGATGTAGCATCTTCTGTTTGACTTAGTATTTACTCCAACATGCATACGGATATCATTCTTTGAATTGTATGGACATTAGAATGTCTAAGTTGGATTTTATATGTCGAATTTTGATTTTTGAGTTTTGTTAATTCGGACCCGGTCCGAAGACCAAATCGGGAAGAAGTAACATCTGTTCTTTTGTTTTATACCTAACTTGCACATGTCCCATTGTTTTTGACATCTGATATACATTCTTTTAAAATATTGTATGGACATTAAATATCTAGTTGAAACGTAGTTGATTTGAAGTTTAGGTTTAATATGCATTTTGGGTTTTGTTAACGGTCCAAGATGCAAAGTATAAGTATTCTTTTGTATTTGATTGTAATGCAAGCATGAGTTTAATCTGATTTTAGGTTTGTTAACTTGACGGTCAAGACCAAATCGGGATAGATAGACCACAACTCGATTATTTTCTTGCAGAGGATGGATCTAGATTAATTATTTCAAGATCATCATTCTCCACTTGAACTCTGGGTGTACATAGAGGATCGGGTTTGAGATTTTCTTCTTGAGATCTTGAACCAAAAATACATGATGGATAGATTTATCTTTAGTCGTTATTGACGAAATTAACTTGATTTACAATAGCATCATTAGATTTTAGGTTTTGTTACCCGTCACAAGACAAACCAGGGAAGATGTAAATCATTCTTTTGTTTTTATAACTTGCACATGTCACTTGTTTGAACATTTCAACATACATAATATGTTCTTTAAAATTGTATGGACATTAAATGTCAGTTGAAAAGTATGTAATTTAAGTTTAAGTTTTTGATGCGATATTTTGAGTTTTGTTAACGGACTCAAGAATAGCGGATTGATAGCACTCTTCTTTGGAAAATGATATGCATATTATTTTGGCCAAAAGCTTTTATGTCATCAACAGTATGAGGTGGGATAAATTATTTTGAAGCTATTGATCAAAAATATAAAGTGATTAGAATGAGTTTAGGCGTTTGATTTGGCTAAAACTCTTTCTTTATGTTGCAAATTAACAAACATAAAGGGTTGAAATAATTATTTTGAAGGCATATGATCAAATCAAAGTGATGGTAGAATGAGTTTAGCATTTGATTTGGGCTAAAACCCTTTCTTTATGTTGCAAATCAAAACTAAAGTAAAATGATCATTTTGAAGGCCTATATGATCAAATACCAAGTGATGGAGAATGAGTTTAGACATTTGATTTATAAAACCCTTTCTTTATGTTGCAAATCAGAAACATAAAAGGTACGTAATCATTTTTGAAGGCACATGATCAATCATGATAGTTTATTTCTCTTATAAGGGAGGGAATATAAAAAATATGAGTAGTTGTCATATTTCATTTAAAGAGAAGTGGATTAATCCACCTCCCCATCTGAGCTCATGGCAAGTGGGGACAAATACTCATTAAATTTATTATGACAAAGACTTTATTTTCCTCTTAAAAAAAAAAGAGATAAGGATCTGAGGCATGGCATGTCATGTGTGCATGCATTATAAATAATAAATGGCACTACATTAGATGGTTTCCTTGCGCAATTTATGACATCGATCTAAGAATAGATAGAAGGAGAGGGCTGAAACTATAAATAAGAGGATTTCTTTCACAAAAGTCTTATATTTTACTCTCCTCTTCTCCTTATACCACAAGTTTAGGTTCTTTCAATCTTGCATCAAGAGTTAAGTTGTTGCATATACTTGTGAGTTTCTTTTAACAACAATTTTTTTTGATATCTTCTTGATATATGTCATGTTATATGGTAGATTTAATTTATTTGTATTTGCTTAAGTCTTCCTCTCATGTGTATGCAAATCATGGTGTGAATGATGACAAGTAAAGTAGGGAGGTAGGTTTGAACATATGTCTAATGTGTATTTCACATGTTAGATAGAGTCTACTTTATGTCATATTTGCCCTGATAAGATAGCTTTCATTATATAGAGATTGAGCATGAGTATTCATATATGAAGAAGCATTTTAAGCCAACATGTTTAAACATTTCATTCTTTCTTTTATCTACTTTTTTTTAAGAAAATTTGGCCTCTCGGCGTCATCCCATAGACGCCGGAGGAGGCCTTCCACCAGAAAGGCGTGCATGGTGGTGTGAGACACCCGGCCATACCTGCCAGAAGGCGTGCATGGGTTGCATAACACATTTTCGCCACGTTGGAACAACGTGAGTAGATCATCGGTTCCACGCCGCGTTGGAACAGCGCAAGTACTTATCAAGTTTTCGCGTTGGAGATGTGAGCGGGTACTTATAACAGCGTATTTCGCCACGTTGGAACCGTGAATACATAGTTTCCGCATTGAACAATGTGAGCGGTACTTATAAAGCTATTTCCGCCGCGTTGGAACAAGCGTGAGCAGTGATTAAAGTTTCCGCGCATTGGAACAATGTGAGCGGTCTTATAACAAGCATTTCACGGGCGTTAACAGCGTGAGCAGTCTTATTCAAGTTTCGCCGCGTTGGAACATGTGAGCGGTACTTATAACAAGCATATTTCCCCCACGCGTTGGAACAAGCGTGAGCAGTCTTATTAAAAGTTTCCGCGTGGAACAATGTGAGCGTACTTATAGCAAGCATATTTCCGCCGCGTTAGAACAATGTGACATACTTATTAAAGTTTTCCACGTGGAATAATGTGAGCAGCATAAGCAAAACATATTTCCACGTTGGAACAACGTGAAAATATTCAAATTTCCCGCATTGGAACAATGTGAGCACATAGCATATTTCTGTTAATAAGATATCACATACGTATCAAGAATGAAACTCATAGATAATAGCAGTGGTATAACCAATCCCTTTCTTTTAATTTATTTAACTTGCATATGAAAGAGGCATGATATATATATAATTTCCTTCATAGGAAATAAATTGAAACAAAGTAGAAACATGAAATTCATGGGAGAAAGATCATATCTCCAATGACAAGCTAATTGATTTCTCCTTAGATAAGAAAGTTTAGCAAGCCTTATACTCATCAAATAACATATTAGTTGATTTCCCTTAGATAGAAATATTTTCAAGCATCTTGGCCATTAAATAACAAAATGATTGATTCCCCTTAGAGAAAAATATTTTCAACAAACATTCCCTTTGATAAAGATAATTTCCAGCAAGCACCACACTCACTTACTAGTAAAATAATACAATTTCTTCTAGATAAAGAAATTTCAACAAACTTTATGCCTTTAGGGATAAGAAATATTTGCATAAATTTCATTTTACCATATCAGAGATTTTCCGACAAAGGAAACACATAAGGATCCATGAAAAAGCGACTAACAACACAATATTTGGGCCATACATAATCCCAAATCATTTTAGTAGGCTAAGCATCACAAAATCCGTGAATAAAGGCAATAAGAAATGAGATTTGGGCATCATCCCAAATCCTAAAATTCACATAATCCCAAACATAAGATATAGCATATTTAGCAAAAACCCTAACTTCAAAACTCAAATGCATAAGAACAAGCTTAGGGTTCAGAAAACACTGGAGGTTTGATGCTAAGAGGAAAGGAGGAGAAGGGTTTCAGCTAGGGTTCTAAGGCTGTGATTATTCGGGTTCTCTCACGTCGTGTGACGGAAGCAGACAAAGAACTCAAGAAGTCTTGGTGGGGCGAAAGCGGAAGGAGAAATCAGAAACAACGAGGAAGCCATCTGTGAAAAAAAAGAAGCCGTGCAGAAGCGAAGAAACAGAAGAGGAAATGTCGGAGGAAGGAAGAGGCGTCGTGTCTTGTCTCTAGAGTTCATCAGGAAGCGAGAGAAAAGCGAGAAGGAGAAAGAAAGGAAAGCAGCGAGAAATGTCGTGAAAGGCTCGTGTGAGTCCTACAACCGATGAGCGAAGCGCAGAGGATCCTTCGAGGGAGAACCAGAGCGAGAAGCGAAACTTAGAGAATGGTCAAATGAAGGAAGGATGAAAATGAGGAGTCAACGCCTCGTTTACTTTAGCGGTCCCCGATTGGTTGAACGAAGCGGCGGGTTAGGTAGGATTAAAGAGGTTTTAAGAATTAAGCGACCATTAGTCCTTTAATTATAATGTAATATTATTTTATGTGATATTAATTTATGTACTACCAAATATGGGTGTCAATTTTAGTTGTTTTGTGGTTATTTGAGCAACGCATGATCTATTTTCAATTTATTGGACAACGCGTCGACGGAGGAAGTTAGGTCTAAATTGTGCGGCGTCATTGAATTGGCGATTCGCGCGCTTTGCGAATCGTCGGAAGGCGTTGTTTGATAGAATTCGACGTTTCGGCGACAACGGCGCGATCAATTTCGCGAACGGAGGTCGTCCGGACGTTGTCGGGGCTTCCCGACTTCGATATGCGCATAATTTCATTAAAAATTAATTTTAATTTTTGATCGATCATTAATTGATTGATATTTTCTTTAATTAATTTTGATGCTTTTCGTATATGGTGATTTTGTATCAATCGAATTTAATTAATTTCGATCGTGATTATGGCATTTAACCTATGTCATTTATTTAATTTTAAATGACACATAGTTGTAGCAACAAATGCCCCCAACAAACATGGTGTGCGGCGTATGGGCGGACGTGTTTGTTATTGATGAACTGCGGATCTCAAGAGATTTGCTTGGATGTCACGCTTAAGTTGTAGTTTCTACAACTTCTCGATAATACCTGATCATTGCCCTTTGATAGAAGTGGGTATAACTCTCGGGTTGGGCAAGCATTTGCATTTCATCAGTTCAACTGCAATAGCTCGTTGAACTGGTATTTGTTGTCATTAGTCCAATGTTTTGTGCTTGATGGACTA
The DNA here is from genome assembly GCA_021442155.1 of Cymbidium sinense. Lineage (NCBI taxonomy): Eukaryota > Viridiplantae > Streptophyta > Magnoliopsida > Asparagales > Orchidaceae > Cymbidium > Cymbidium sinense. The sequence continues at coordinate 35,911 of JAKCPB010001620.1, read as the reverse complement.
GATGAAGGGGATGATTTGACTTGTCATCATCAACTTGTCAGGAGAATTTGATGCATCTTCAACCCTATGTTTTCTGCTTTGGCGGACTTGTTGAAGACTTCCTCCTGAGAGTTTGAAATTTATATTTTCTCTTCCTGTCCTGGCTTTGTGCCTTAGCGGACTTGATGGAGTTGATGAGATGAGAATGTCTTCGATCCTGCGCTTTGTGCTTTGACGGACTTGTTGAAGATTTCATCTCGAGGATTTGGGATTTGTATTTTCCTCCTGTCCTGGCTTTGTGCCTTGGCGGACTTGATGGAGTCGGTGAGATGAGAACATCCTCGGTCCTGTGCTTTATGCTTTGACGGACTTGTTGAAGACTTCATCTTGAACTTTGGGATTTGCATTTTCCTCCTGTCCTGGCTTTATGCCTTGACGGACTTGATGGAGTTGATGAGATAGAAATGTCTTCGGTCCTGTGCTTTGTGCTTTGACGGACTTGTTGAAGATTTCATCTCGAGGATTTGGGATTTGTATTTTCCTCCTGTCCTGGCTTTATGCCTTGACGGACTTGATGGAGTTGATGAGATAGAAATATCTTGGTCGCGCTTTGTCTTTGTGGACTTGTTGAAGATTTCATCTCGAGGTTTCTATCTAGAGGCCTCATGTGTGATTGATGGAGAAAGTCACGAATCATCTCTTCATCGACGATACATTACCTTCCTACACTTTCTTGGGCTTGTAGAAGGATAAATGACGACCACTCGAGCTTGTGTTGGATCAATGGCAAGAGTCATAAGTTGTGTTTTGCACATGTAATGGACATCTTGATGACAAAACTCCCAGTTGACATTTAGCTTTATACGAACATTGGGATAACTTCTTGGTCCTCCTTTTGCTTGATTGGACTTACTTGAAGAAGAATTTCCTTGATCTTTGCTTTACGCTTTGATAGACTTCTTGAAGGAGTTGAGATTTTACATTTGTATTTGATTCCAAACTTCGGCTTAGTGCCTTCAGTAAGGATATCTTTGTTTGTTGTAGAATTTTGAAAAGATGACCTACGACCAATAGGGATAATTTCCCGTCTTGGTTACTTGAACTCACCAAGTTGGAGAGATTTGGGGATTTGGATGCTCTTGTCTTTGAACAGTAGGAGGATCCTTACTACGACTTTGTGGCGTGTTGAGTAAGCGATCGGCCGACTTCATATTTTGGCGTGTTGAATCGACCTTATACACCCACTTGAGTGTGGACTTGAGCAATTGATGAAGGATTTTATCCTATTCGAGATGGGGATCTCTTACTACGGCCTTTGTGGCGTGTTGAGTAAACAAAACGACTCGATGCGTGTTGAGTCGACGCTTATATCGAGCCTTTAGATTTGATGTGGGATGGAAAATGTCCTTCCAACTTGGTTTGTTGAAGTTCAGACTTGAAAGTTTTCTTCTTTGGTCGATAAGACTTTTAAATTTGAGCATTTGAACATAATTTTGAGTATGTGGGGATCTCGACACACGATCATGTCAAGAGAAAGAAAGGCTGTCTTGTACGAGGAGCGTCAGATACTTTCTTATAAAACTTTAAAAAATGCCCCTACAACGGGGATTTTATTTTATTTTGAAATGCATTCTTACATTCTGAGAATTTCCAATGAAAATTTTCATAAGTGTTTGTGATAAAGATTTTCAAATCACGAGTTGTCAATCACACTTTTCGTAATATTTCTTTAAAGTAGTTGATTGGCGGCATTGGTCTTTCACCTTTGAAGTCCAGCAGTGATAGGCTCCCCTTGATATACCTTTTCAATAACAAGGTCCTTCCCAATTAGGCAAATTTGCCAATTCTGCGATGAGGGATGATTGGTCTTCTACACCGGGACCAAACTCTCCTTCACGAAAAGCTTCGAGGGCGTCTTGTATGATCGAATGCTCACGGATATTCTCGCGATAGACTTCTAATTTTCTTGAGCTTGGGCGACCTCGTCAAGCGTCAAGCTCTTCCATCCTAGCGAGCATTCTCATCTTGGGTGAGATTTTGTTGAATGGCTACTGGGCGAAGGTAGTTCGACAGTGGCTACTTGACCCAAACAGTGCATAGGGGTAGACTTTGTAGGAGTCTTGTAAGTGGTCGGTAAGCCCATAGCGCTTCCACAAGTTTGGTATGCCACTCCTTTTATTTCTTGTGAGAATTTTTCTAAGCAATTTGACTAGTGTTTTATTAAATGCCTCGGCCATTTGCTCTTGGATTATAGATTGACAATATGCCAATCAATCTTATGTCGTCGACAAATTTATAAACTTTTAGTGCTTTTGAAGGCGACCATTATGAAATGATTATGGTACACCAAATCATAAACAATATTGTGGGTAAAGAAGTTAGTCACTTGTTGTAACTTCTTTAAATGGTAAACCCTTGGAGAAATAATGGGTGCTGCTAAAATGAAGCGGTGACAATGATGGTGGATCAATTGGTCCAATTACATCGTCCCCAACATTCAGCGGAGATGCTTTGTTGGATCTGGATTTGGGCGATGAATTATGTTACCATGGACTGGCATTCATGGCATCTCTTGGCATGATTGATTGATCTTTTTATGATAGGCGATAATATCCAATTCTTTTAATTTTGAAAGCCATTTTAGGACTGATTGGTGTGCACAAAGTCCTTGATGGATTTCAACAATTACTGTTGGCTTCTTCTATTCCCAAACATACATCGTTGAAGGATCTGATAAGTATTGCCAACATAAGCATATAATCGAAGCCTTTTCTTAAGTTGTGCGTATCGACTTATTACTTGGCAATTTGTCCTTGAAGTAGTCGGCGAAGAGTACGTCTCCTCTTCCTTCTCTTCTATAAGGATTTCATTGTGGTTTTAGCACTTCCTCGTTGAAGTCTTTCATCGGAATGGTTTGAAGCTTGTCTTGTTGACTTTGAAATTTATAAGGGGTGTAAGGCAACATGACATGCACCTGGCATTTGTGTTTGATGACCCCCTTGAGGACTTTAAACTTATTGGCTAGGACTCGACGGTGCACATGTAGTATGTAGTAATAGTCATCCATACGCCATTTCTTTTAAATTTAGCTAAGCTTCTGCTTTTATTATTCAGCTCGGAGACTCGAGTCATAATGACATTTGAAATTTGCTTCATAAGCTCGAGAACTTCGTTTGTGATAGTAGGCCAATTCAAGCTTGTTGATTTTGTAAAGGCCATACTTGATTAATGGCGAGTTGAGAATGCCATAAATTTTGCAAATTTACGGACTCCCATGGAAATGGCTTCCTCTAAACACCGCCGCAGCTTCATATTACGCGTTGTTTGTTGTGGTTGAGTTAATTTATAAGAATGTCTCGGTATGCCACCTTGGTGTGATCGAATGAGGCAGATGACGAGCCTTTGGAAGATTTGAGGGTTGAGTGTATCCAATGAATGGCTCCATCAAAATACAATTCCCATTTGTTGCTTTTCTTTTCATATATGTGCATGATTTGCTCATCGGGAAGATCATCATTAAGTAATGAGTCTGGGATGGGATGGCAAGAAAATCTGCGAATTTGCCCTTCCTTTACGGGGAACATATGTAATATCAAATTGTATAGCGAAGGGTGACCCGTGCAGCGACGTCCGGTCTTGTCATCAAGAACTTCAGCGGATCGATCCTTGAGATAAGGGTAATTTTATGAGATAGCATGTAATGATGTAGCTTTTGGGCAACAGCGTCAATGCTTCTCAATTGGAGAATAAGCGCTCTATTAGTCTTATTGTATATCTTCTTCCTTATCTTTGTGCAAAAGCACAATTCCTCAGTCTTTGCGTGTGTACAAGATGAGAGGCTTTCACAGGATCGAGTAAGAATGGGTGGGTTCAAGATATTTCTTGATCTTGTCGAAGGCCTCTTGACATTCTTAGTCCCAGAAGTATCTTTCTTCATTAATTTTGCAAAGGGTCGACATCACGACGATTTGATATAAATCTTCTAATGAATGCGAGATGTCCTGTATGGGCGAAGTTGCGAAGACTCCTTGGAGGAGGCATTTGACAATCGGATTTTGTTGGGATCGATTTCAATCCCTCCACGGCGCAACATATCGAGGAACTTTCAGAAGAGACTCCAAAGGCGCAGAGGATTCATCTTGAGATCATATTTTACGATTCTTTCAAAGGGCGATCCTTAAATCATCGAGAGATGATCTTTGCGATCTATACTCTTGACAACGAGGTCATCAACATACTCTACTTTTTTGATGAATCAATCAAGATTCGTGTCATAGCTCTTTGGTATGTAGCTCCGGCATTCTTGGTAGAAGGGCATGACGTATAGCAATATACCAATTGGTGTCACGAATGAGGTATGCTTCTCATCTTGAGCCATCTTGATTTGATTGTAACGTGATCCATCCATAAATGAGAACATGTCGTGGTTTGAAGTGTTATCCTTAACGATTCGATACTGAGCGGAAAGTCATCCTTTGGACATGCTTTATTTAAATCCACGAAGTCGATCTGATCATCGACCATTCTTCTTTTCAGACAATATTAGCTATCCGGTCGGCATATTTTTCTTCTCGAATAAAACCGGCTTCAATGAGTTTCTTGGTTTACGCAATTACGCTTCTTCAACTCTCAATCTCATTAGCTGAGGCTTGCTTGATTGGTGATACATCAATTGCTAGTTTGTGAACGTATATGAGGATAAGCGGCATTTCAGCATATGTCGCAAAGCAATCCAAAATTCCGAGCAAAGTTTTTAATTCTTCCACTTTATCTTGAGTAGAGCGATGAGCGTTGGGCGAGGATCCTCCCGGTTCCCAAATTAATTTCTTTAAGTTCATCCATGTAGTAGGCCTCCCCACCATCTTCAAGCTCTTGAGGTGCGGCTTCTACTTCATTATTTGTGAGACTAACATTAAGAATGACATTCTCATCGTCATCTCACTTCATTCTGTTATAAGCGTAGGTATATTCTCTGGACCGTTGTCTTGGATGAAACCAAGGCCTTTGGTAGTGTGTTGTTTCTCTTACCAATGGTTTGAGAACCTTTTGGGTACCACATCATTTCAAAGAGCTTAGTCCTTTGCTTACTCTCCGGCTGGACCCCATGTTTGCATTAGGCTTTTTTTTGGAGAGTAATATTTTGGTATCCTTGTGGGCATAGCTTCTTCTTCTTTGAATAAGCATTACCTGTCGGATCTTCTTCTTGACACCCCTCGGATTTATAAAACAGGCTTCCTGGCCCGTGTTTTCCAGGGAGAGGAGGTACATAGAAGGTCACCAGTTCCTCGACTTTGTGAGTTTCTCGAGGGGTGATTTCTTTAAAATGTTGAGGAGGGATAGGAGTGACTACGAGTGTAGACTCTGCTGCTGATGGATCATTCTTCTGCATCCTTTGTATATTTCATGCATTGATGCAATGTAGATGGGACAATGCCATACTTATGAAGCCATGGTCAGAAGGGCTGAATGAAATCACGCATTCACATGAAATTTAACTTACGTGTAGGGTCTCCAAATTTAAGAGGAAGGGCAGAATGATCCATAGTTTTATTCCCTTCTCATTGAAATCTTGAATCCTTGACTTTATCTTCATGTTGTACCCAGAGATACATAGAGTTCTCAAGTTCATAAGATTCACGAGAAGGCGGGATCAATTAAGATTCAGCGGTATTATAATTTCATCACTTTCATTTTGTCATCTGAGGAGGCGATTGTGCTCTGCGGTCACCATTAGATCATCTTGAAAATGTGACGGTTGGAGGCTCTTGAACATGCAGGTCTCATTAGGCGGCGTTAAATGAAAATATGTTTTGAACTTTCGCTCTTTGAGAGCTTCAATTAAGGTGTTCTGAGATCTTCTAACATTAGAGTGCTTAAGTATACACTAAGCTTGTGAATTTTCCTTAGATGGGATAGAATATTGTAGTCGATCACTGAAACTTCTTATTTGAATCCTTAGGATAACTCTTTCATTGACTTCAATTTCTTTTCCTTTATCTTTATTCATTTGGCTCTTTCCTCTGTTGGGATGGTAGCACTTTCGACCACTTCTCAACTGTATGGCTACTTCATTTGCATCGAATCTTGGATGACTTATTTCTTAGATCATACGCCTTACAATCTGATATAGAAGATTGAGAATCCTTGCCTTTTATATTTTTTTATGTTGATATAGTGAGCTCTGATTCATCTTCATTTGGGAAACAGAGTTCTAAGTTGTTGTCAACTTCATGCATCATCAAGCAAGACTCAGTAGGAAGTTCTTCAGCATCTTCCCCTGTTTCTTCATTGATCTGAAGATTTGTAATGAATTCTGCAAGCGTGATAGGTCGTCTTGGATTGTACATAATCTTCCATATTGATGATCCCGTGTTACGTTGCGACCATCAATAGTAGTGATAACATTTTTCTTATTGTCTTCTTCTTTTATTTAATTTATTTTTTTTGTTTGGCGGGTTTCTTAGCCTTCCTTGCGGTATTTTGTCTTTCGTGAGATGAACTAGCCTTCCATAACTTAGGTTTTGTCTCTCAAGTCTGCTCAAGTGGTGATTTCCGAATACAGAGCATGCCTTCCGGCTTCAACATTTTCTGATCTTTTTTAGAGGCTGCGGCTGCCATCCTTCATCATCGACCAGCTTTTCTTTGCCTTTATCGTCGCTTGATAGTCGGAGATGAGGTGATTACTTTGGTGGATTCTTTCTTGGACGCAATACCTGTCCATGTGAATTCTCCATTTCTATATTTTAGCTCAGCCAATCTTTGAATATGTAACAATCTTCAGGATGGCCGAGCGATGATATGGACAAATTAGGATTATCGCTTGTCCCTCTTGGTCTTTTACACTCGGTAGTTGGAGACTACTTTGAGTGCATGTTTAAACAATTTGGCCACACTTTCCTTCTTAAAAGAATATTCTTTGTTCATCTTTTCTTTTAGGGTCGGGGCCATTGAGTCATTCGCTCCTTTTATTTGCTTTGGTCGTTCGCCTTCACTGAAGCGACCTCAAGGTACATCATTACCTCCAAGTATGAGCTTGGGTTGTGGAGCAGGATTGAGCATGCCTTGGTTTTCTTGATAGGCAGTAGCCTTTCTTTACGTTATAAACTAGCAGCTTCGTATCCTTCTTGTATGAGGTGAAATCGTTTCACCTTTCTTTGGTCTAGAGCTTTTGCTCTTTTGAATTTATCTTCTTGGCCCCGGGATAAATTTAATTTCTCAAATTTAGCCACCCTATCAAGTAGCTCTTGAAATGTGGTAATTGAAAACCATGCAAAGATAAGGCGCCATCTTATCATCGATGTTGCCATTTGGATCGCATGATCTTCTTGCTTGTTGCTCACATTTCATACTCATGTTTACGCGTAATATATCTTGACTCGTCTTTCTTCCTCTTCTCAAGGCGAGATCGACAATTGTTGTCTTTTTTGCTTGTGAGCAACGAACATGTTTTCAAGTTCGGCAAAAGTCTTGATTGAGTCATTTGATAACTCGGCATACCATTCGAAAGCAGTCGAAGTTAGACTACTGACGAATTGACGGAATAATAATGCATCATTACCCCCTGTGTTGCCACAGGATGCTTTGAGTGGCTAGATCTTTGGGATTACCATTTCTCAAAGAGATTAAACTTTGGCATTGAATATCCCTTTGGGTATGGAATTTGATCATACTCCATGGATATAGGCGACCTTTGCTCACCAATTTTTTACGCGCCTGTATAACGATTTGATCTTCTCATTCAAGATAATATATCAAGTTGAGAGGCTATCACGGCTTGAATATAGTTTGTATATTAGGTTGTAAGGCGACTCATTTATTTCAATCCGCTTGGGCTCAATTTGGACCCTTGAAGCATGTGAGATCAAATTTATTGGAGGATTGTCATGGCGTTCTTGGAGGCTTGATGATTATTTGGGGCAGTGTTGGACTTGCCTTGATATTTCTCTGCATTAAGCGCATCATCATCGCATCATCATTTCATTTTCATATTCGGCGATTTCTTTATCTTTGGCTTTCATCCGTGAATTTGTCTTTCTCGCCAAAGTAGTAGTATCATGAAGGTGGGATTTTCTTCCCTTTCTTCTTCTTCTTCTTCTTGTTTCTCTCTCGAAGACTCAGATGATGCTTCCTCTATTTGAACATTTTGTTGTTCTTCAGGTTGAGGGGAGAATCTTGTTATGCAACCTATGTTGATATTGGCACACGGATAGCTCCAGACTTGTTGCACCATATACACTACTTAGTCGTTGCCTCCTCCTCTTCTTCTCCTCTTGGAGCAATTTGGTCGGCGTCTGATGAACTTAGATTCAAGTGTGGAATCAAAATTTCTTCGTTAGAGGGCTTCATCGAAGTTAACCTCCTCTTGATGGGATGGAGTTGATTGATGGGGATCCCAGAGGATTCTCCAAGGTGTCTAGTCATATCCTTTATCATTGGGGCCCTCTTTTTGGGCTCCCATCATGGATTTGAGTTTGGGGATCTCGGGAATTCACACGATGTCAGCCATGCCTTTTCTCTAGAGCAATTTCTTTTTTTGGCTGAGCCTCCATATCACTTACCTTTCCACCGGGACCTTTTGTGGATTCTGGACTGGTCCAAGTGTCACACCGATGTTCACCGTGTGGGACATGGATTGTTGGCGTCGGCATTGGAGTTGCGGGATGAGGTCTCCTTGGAGGCGTCCCAACATCCACGATAACGGGACCTTGGTATTTTCTTTTCATCAGTCCTCTCTCTTGGCTACTTGGAGAACCCGTCACTCATGCGAGATATAGTTTGGGTTTCCTCGCGAGAGGCTGGAACGATGTTGTGGGGTGGAAGGATTGCTTGGTGACGGTAGAGTTGTTCGTTTAACCCACTTAGGTTATCAAAGATTGTGGGTGGGAACACTCATTTGTGGTTCCATGTGGTTGTCTGGGTAGCGGGCATAAGTGTTGAAGCATTTCGATTTCTTTTCTTCGTTGCCTCATTTGCCTCGATGAAGAAGCTTGACATGCCTCCCGGGCGAATGGTTTGGCGGATTGCATTATTCGAGGGACAAAAGAGGCGTCAGCCCGATAACCCCTCTTCATGATTGGTGTCTCGAGTAGCCTCTCAAAGGCGATTGTTTCTTTTGAAGTGACCCTACGGTGGGTCACACTTCAACAGGCCTTTTGAGATTGTTGCACATGGCGTCGGGAGTTTACTTGACAAGTTGAGGCTATCAACTTGCTCATTCTGGGAAATCCACTACCAAAGCGGATGGCTGTCTTCGGCATTAATGGCGGCGTTGCAACGGATGTTGGCGCGCTGAAATATGATGTGGTTGTGTTAAATGCCATTAGAGTTTAAAGGTAAAATTAGCAATTAAAATAAGCACTATCACCTTACTTCCAAAATATAGGTATGTTAAGAAAAACATACTAAACATGCATTAAATAAAATCTCAAATGACTTAAGATTTTATTTAGAAGACTTTAAGTTGTCAAGTTTAACTTATCATTTCTCATTTATTTTCATTTCATTTTTTTTATACTCACGCAATTATAACTTAGATTTGATTTAAAGATGGAAGAGAAACTCCCAGTGCTGAAATCGTGGGATCAGAAAATTTGCCACCGACATCTTTCGAAAAAGAGGAAAGAGTTGTTTAAGTGTCGGTGATAATTTCAGAAGGCATATGAATAGTAGATAAGACACTACCCAGAGATTTCGTTCTCATTTGGTGAGAACTTTTTATATTTGGTTTTGGGTTTCTATAGGCAAGCCTATAGTTAATTACCTCAATCTTGAGAGCTTTCGATTAATTTGTCAATGAATCGTTAAAGAAACGAGTATATAATTGCGGTGAGTGGAGTTTAGAACTTATGAAATTTATTATTTTAATTTAAAACTTTTGTGGGGAGCGATGATGCGATCAAGATCCATGGTTAGTCATCCAGTGGTGGTGATCGCTTAGTCGAGGAGGTAGTAGTCGACTGACGACACATGGGTTACGTCGTCAAGGTATCCTTGTGGGATGGAGTTTGCAAGGGGACAAATATAAGTCAACCAGCATAGCTTTTGCCCAACCAAATACATTACATTTCCGCATTTCAAAAGCAAAGCCGTTGGGAACATCAGCTGCGGCCGTAATTTAGTGGTGCCATATCGCGGCGAACCACGGTCGAGCTCGGTCGTGCTCGCCATTTATGTGGTGCCATATCAGCGAAAATCAGGACGAGAGGACAGGCCGCGTCTTGAATGAAAGGTAGTTATGTATTTAATTTCTTTGTGAGCAAAAGTTTTTTAATTTGTCAGAAAAAATTGCGGAGGGTGAATTTATTTTATTATTATTTTAGTTTTAATTTAAATAATTAATTTCATTTTTTTATTTCTTTTTTTTTGTGTTATTTTCTTTGAATTTTGATCATTTTACGATTGATTTAGATTTGAATATATGATCATTTATCATTGAAATTTTAATTATAATTACCCTTCGATCATGGTTAATATCGATGATAGCTACTCTACGATTTTCTCTGAGGATGGTCTAAATTCATTATCTCAAGAAGTATAATCCTGTCCACTCTGTTTGAACATTGAGGATCGGGTTTGGGACTTATCTTCTTGAGGTTTGAATTTTAGAAAGTATGTCGTTGATTCATATCTTGTATTACAATTAGTTCTCGATATTATTAATTTGAAATTCTTATAATATCAATTTTTAGGTTTTGTTAACTTGGGACGTCAGAAGACAACGGGAAGATGTAACATCGTTCTATTTGACTTAGTATTTACTCCAACATGCATGGATATCTGTTCTTTGAATTGTATGGACATTAGAATGTCGTTGGAGTTTATATGTCTTTGATTTTGAGTTTTGTTAACGGGACGGTCAGAAGATAGGAAGATGTAACATCTGTTCTTTTGTTTTATACTAACTTGCACATGTCTATTGTTTGACTTCAATATACAAGTATTTGTTCTTTTAAAATGTGTATGGACATTAAATATCTAGTTGAAACGTAGGTTGATTATAAGTTTAGTTCAATATGGCATTTAGTTTTGTTAACGGTTTGTCGAAATAGCAAGTATAACATATTCTTTTTTGTATTTGGCGTGATTGTAATCTGCATGAGTTTTATCTTATTTTTTATTCGGTCAAGACCATCGGGATAGATAGACCATGTGACTATTTCTTTTAGGATCATCTGATTAATTATTTCAAGATAATCATTCTCTTCTTGATCTGTATGCTAGAGGATGGGTTTGAGATTTTTTCTTCTTAGATCTTGAAGAAATAGATGATGTAAGTAGATTTATCTTTAGTCATTTATTGTGAATTAACTTCTAGATTTTATCATTAGATTTTTAGGTTTTCTTGGGACGGTCTAAGAAAGCAGGAAGAAATAATCGTTCTTTTGTTTTAACTTGCACATGTCCTGTTGTTTGGACATTTACATAATATGTTCTTTAAAATGTTGTATGGACATTAAATGTCAGTTGAAAAGTATGTATCCATTTGCAAGTTTAAGTTTTTGATGCGATATTTTTGAGTTTTGTTAAATCAGAATAAAGATTGATAGCATCTCTTCTTTGGAAAATGATATACATATTAGCCAAAGTTATGTCTAATATGGGGTGGGATAAATTATTTTGAAACTTTGATAAATATAAAGTGATGGGCCAGAATGAGTTTAGGCATTTGATTTGGTAAACCCTTTTATGTTGAATCAACATAAAGCTGAAAATAATATTTTTAGTAAAATCTGAAGTGATGTTTAGAATGAGTTTATTTGATTTATAAAACCCTTTCTTTATGTTGCAAATCAATAACATAAAGGAATAAAATGATCATTTTGAAGGCTCATATGATCAAATATGTGATGGTAGAATGAGTTTGGGTATTTGATTTGGGCTAAAACCCTCTTTTATGTTGCAAATTAACAAAATAAATGAAATAATCATTTTGAAATGATCAATCAGATAACATTTATTTCTCTTGATAAGGAGAGGGAATATAAAAAATGAATTGTTGTATATTTCGTTTAAAGAACAAGTGGATTAATTAAAATCCACCTCATCTGAAACTCTTGGCAAGCAGGGGGACAAAATACTCATTAAATTTATTAGAAAGACTTTATTTTCTCTTCAAAAAAAAAAGTGATAAGGATCTGAGGCGTCCATGTCCATACATGTGCATGATATGACAAATGTACACATTAGATGGTTTCCTTGCGTCATGATTTGAATGAGCGTGTCGATGCCATAAGAATAGATGGAAAGGAGAGAAGGGCTATAAATAAGAGGGATTTCCTTTCAAAATCTTATTTTCTACTCTCCTCTTCTCCCTTATAAGTTTAGGTTCTTTCAATCTTGCATCGAGTTAAGTTGTGTCCGCATGTCTTGTGAGTTTCTTTTAACAACCTTTTTTTTTTGATATCTTCTTGATATATGTCATGTCATATGGTAGATTTAATTTATTCAATGTTTGCTTAAGTCTTCACCATATCTCATGTATGTATGCAAATCATGGTGTGAATGACAAGTAAAGTAGAGGTATTTGGTTTGAACATATGTAATGTGTATTTCACGTGTCAAGCTAGATAGAGTCACTTTTATGGCATCTTTTACCATAAATAAGATAACTTTCATTATATAGAGATTGAGCATGAGTATTCATATATGATCTAAGAAGTATTTTAAACAATGTTAACTAGTATTTCATTCTTTCTTTTCTATCTTTTTTTTTTAAGAAAATTTGCGACCTCGTCATCCCGCATAGAGTAGGGAGGCTAGCCCCCGAAGCGTGCGTGGTAGGATTGTGAGACGCTCGAAATTTACCCTGCGCCAAGGCGTGCATGGGTTAGCAACACAACATTGCACGCGTTGGAGCAAGCGTGAGCAATCTATCATCGGTTGCGTCACATTGGAACAACGTGAGCAATTTTATCCTGGTTTCCGCGTTGGAACAATGTGAGCTATAGCATATTTCCACGCGTTACACATGAGCAGTATATTCTGTTTTCGTTAGAACAATGTGAGCGGGTATTATATATTTCCATGCGTTGGAACAAGCGTGAACAGTCTTATTAAAAAATTTCACGCGTGAACGTGAGCAGTACTTATAAGCATTCATGTTGGAATAAGCGAGCATACTTAGTTTCCGCGTTGATGTGAGCGGTCTATAGAACATATTTCCACGCCACGTTGTTGGAACAAGTGAACATATATTAAAAGTTTCGCGCATTGGAACAATATGAGCGGGTACTTATCAAGCATATTTCCCTGCGTTGGAACAGCGTGAGCAGTCATTAAAAGTTTCGCGTTGGAACTGTGAGGTCTTATATGACATATTTTCCATGTTGGAATAGCATGAACCAATACTTGAGTTTCCACATGCATTGGAATGTGAGCAGTACTTATATAGCATATTTCTCTGTTAATAAGATATTACGTATGCAAAAGAATGAAACTCTAAAATAATAGCAGTGGTATAATAATCTTTTCGTTTAATTTGATTTAACTTGCATATGAAAGAAATGATATATATATAATTCCTTCATAGGAAATAAATTGAAGCAAAGTAGAAGCATGAAATTCATGAGACACATATCTCATCAAGCTAATTGATTCTCCTTAAGATAAAGTTTAGCAAAGCCTTCATCAAATAACATATTAGTGATTTCCTTAGATAGAAATATTTTTAGCATCTTGTATTAAATAACAAAATGATTGATTCCCCTTGAAAATATTTTCAAACATTCCCTTTGATAAAGATAATTTCTAGCAAGCACCACACTCACACTAGTAAAACAATGCAATTTCTTCTAGATAAAAGAAATTTCAAACTTTATGCCTTAGGGATAAATATTTGCATAAATTTCATTTTACCATATCAGAGAATTTCCAAAAGGAAACACATAAGGATCCATGAAAAAATAGCAAACAATATTTGGGCCATACATCATTCAAATCATTTTAGTAGGCTAAGCATCACAAAATCCATGAATAAGGCAATAAGAAATGAGATTTGGGTCATACATCATCCCAAATCCCTAAAGAAAATTCTTAGCATAATCCCATAAGATATATATTTGCAAAACCCCTTCAAAGCTCAAATGCAGAACAAATATGGTTAAGAAAATAACCTGGAGGTTTCAAAATAAGGAAAGGAGGAAAGAGTTTTAAGCTGGTTAGTAAAACTCATGGTCATTCCTCTTGTCGATTGGATGAAAACCTCAAAGTCTTAAGGAGCGAAACAGAAAAGAAAGCCGTCTTTAACAAGGAAATAGAAACGTACAAGAAAGCAAAACAATAAAGAACGAGGAAATGAAGGAAAGGGCGTCGTGTCTCCTAAACCAATCGAGAACCAAGAACAAACTTAATGAAGGAAGGAAGCAGAAAGCAAGCGAGAAATGTTAAGAAGGCGTCTCACCGTCTGAAACTTGATCAGCAAGCAAAGAGGATCCTTCGAAGGAAAGCAGCGAGCCTGAGAGAGGAATTGAATGAGAGGAAGGATCGTGAAAATGAGTCAACTCGTTTGACCTTTAGACGGCGGTCTTTTGAAACAGTGGCGGGTTAGGTAATTAAAGGATTTTAAAGGGCCATTAGTCCCTAATTATAATTCTTTATTATTTTATGTATATTAATTTTAGTTGTTTGATTTCAGCATAGCAGATCGATCAGGCGTGATTCCGACCGGTTTCGATGAAATGGTCTAAATTGCGGCGTCACTTGAATTCCGATGTCGCGCACACTTTCGAATCGGTCTCGGAAGGTGTTGTTTGATAAATTGACGTTTGCCATGTGCGATCAATTTTGCGAGCGAGGTCGTCCGTTGTCGACTTCCGACTTGATATCGCATAATTTCATTAAAATTAATTTTAATTTTTGGATCGATCATTAATTGATTCGATATTTTCTTTAATTAATTTTGATGCTTTTCGGCGCATTATGAAGTCGGTTTTCTATCAATCAATTTAATTAATTTCGATCGTGATTATGGCATTTAACCATGTCATTTATTTAATTTTAAATGACACATAGTGTAGTCAATATCCACTCCTGGGAAGAATATCGTCAGCGAATTTTTTCTTTATTTTTCGCATCGCACTCATGCCATATTCCCGATTGCATACAATCCGTTCATACATTGCGTGCGGAAAATGTGACGAAATGTGATATGTGAATGTTGATATATATATATATATATATATATATATGTATGTATATATATGCTTGTGTTTATTTGCAGGTTTGAAGACCTCGTTGTGCTCATTAAGACACGACAAGATGAAAAAAATGTGGTGTCATGAGACACCTTCTACACTTCAAGGATGCAGAGTCACACCGTTAGATTAGCCATCTGAAATCTTTCGAAATTTTGTAATTTGACTTAGAAAAAAAGGAGAAATGAATATATATTGCATTGTGTTTTCTTTCAGTCAAGGCCTCGTGGTGCTCAGATGGCGATGAGATGATAACTGTGGTGGTATCACAAGAAGACACTTTCTTCTACCAAGTAGTAAGCCCGTCTGACCCCCACATGGGGATGGATAATTTATAAAATTTAGACTTCAATTCAAAACTTAAACAAATTCAAATGAGGACTTAAATTAAACAAAAGAATATGTGATAATTGATAAATATGAAGATAAATATTAAATCAAGGAGAAATAAAGGGGGAGTCTTTAAAGAAAATTTTAGAAAGAATGGAACAGTCATATAAAATGCAAGTAAAATTTGGGGAGGCTAATATTAAACTCACAAATTCTAATAACGATTTTCTATGACTTAAATTAAAGTAATGTGTGAGTCTTCTTTTCTTGTAAATTCCTCAAAATTAAACAAGCTTTAATTAAAATTTAGGGAGACTAATACCAAACTCATAACAAATTTGCAATAAACTTAAAGTCCAGGATGAATCCAAATTTGGTTTAATAACTCTTATACGAATATGAAGGTGATTACTATGCTAGCTAATAAGCATAAGTAGATCTAAAACAATAAACACTGAAATCGACATAACTTATCAAAAGTTATGTAAATTGAACATAATGAAGTTGGAAGAATTTCAAAAACTCAACAAGTAAAGTAAGTGCAAGTAATGTTTTAAACCACAATCTAAATCAAAATACCTTCTTATCGAATGTAACTTTTGTACAAGCGGAGCGATACTAAATCAAAATCTACAAAATCATAGGCTTTTTAATCAAAATTGAAATTTCATTCTAATTATGATTTTAAAATCAACAAAATCACTAATTAAGGAAATTATCTAAAATTATAAATCTTGTGTGCTGGATATAGAGATTTCAAGTGCAAATTTTAAATGTCGAAAAGGCTGCCAATAAATTGGAATAAAAAAAAATGAAACTATAAAATCAATATCATAATTCAAACACAAAATTACCTAAAATTACAAATACACCTGCATGGGCCCCGACACTACGCTGAATGCTTAAATTCAAGTGTCTGAGGATGTCGCGTGTGTTGTTTCCCGGTTTAGTCTTAGGACTAGATCCAGGTTAACAAAACCTAAAAACTTATAATAAGAGTTTCAAATCAGTGAAATATCTAAAAAATTGATTATCGGGTGACGAGATCTAATCTCATTAGCTAAGCGAGTTGGCGATCTAAAGCTCTTAAACATTCTAATTAATCAATTTTTTAAGTAATTTGAAATGAAATTCTATCATTAAAACTTAAAACAAACTCAATCTATTCACCTTCCTTGTGAGGGGTGACAAATTAAAACTTAGCTCACAAAAGTCATGTCAAATCAAGTGTTATCTATGTTCACTCTTCAATCTCATCTTGTAAAGGGCGTGATGTGTGCTTTGATTGTATGGCTTGGCATAGAGATGAAGCGATTACGACCGAGTCCTCGATCGGGTGATTTGGTCGATTAGTCATTATATTACGATCGCGTACTTGCATTATGCTCCCAATGGCTCACGCCCTTTGAGTTGTGAATCATAGAATTTATGATAGGGAACAACTCTCTTATCTAAGGTAGACTTAAGATTGTCTCCTTGACAAATATCACCCAGTCTATAAGGATTTTCTTGGGCGATGTAATCTGTGTTGATGAGGATCTTACATTGGGTTGAGTCTACCTCTCTAAGTAGACTAGGCCGTGACGGGATGATGGAACCATGGGATCTAGATGGGGCACATTATCATTCCCCAACCATCCGATTTAAGCTAAAATGATGAATATCTTAAATTCTAAAATTCTACATATGTACACATACATTCGCGTTTGATCAATATAGCCTTGTCACTTGAGAGGGATAATTAACTAGGGGTTTTACTTTGAAACACGAACCATATCTAAATTCCTCACCAAATGAGGACAAAATCTCGGTAGTGTCTAATTACTCTTTAAAATTACACACTTTATCATCACTTTTATTAGAGATTTGGTGAATTTTTTGAAACCCCAGATTTACGGCGACTTGTTGGGGGATTCTCTTTCCATCTTTGGCTAGTCATATATGTATATAATAGCAATAAAATTTTTTAAAATTCAATAGAACAAAATGGTGATTTAAGTGTGTAATAAATTCAATATGAGACATGTAGAATGAATCATTAGTAGAGTATATCTTTATTACACCATTATTTTTTAGTACTGCATCTTGAAAGTATGGGGTGAAATAATAATTGCTAATTACTAATCCTCATCTTTCACTTTTAAATGGATCTACAAAGCACTCCTTTCACTTGGTTAAGGGCGGTGCGAACATCTGCCTAGCCAACTCCATCATTAACACGGGAAATGTCGGGGCTACCATTCAATTTGGTAGCCTAAATTTTTACTATCGTATGCAACTCACGAGTACATCATGGTATATTCATCGAGGCATCTTTGGAAGGCCTTAAGTTCTTGAAGCTCCTAGCCATGTCGTCAAGTTCAAACACAAGCTATCAAGGAGTTCTCCCAGAGAACTTCTTTTTCAAAGGCTAGGTCAATCGCTCAGTGAAGAAAATCGTCGAGGGACAAGCGTGTCTTTAATTCCTCGTGGTATAGGCTGACCTGAACCTTTTGTACAGAAAGCATGATCATGAAGCTTCCTCATCGAAGAAAATTAACCAAAGGAGAAGAAGGAGAAAGCGGGAATTGAGGGCTCGAGATCCTGAGCGACTAGCGAAGAACAATATCTGCTAGCGTATTCTTACTCACAACTTTGATAATCTAAAGTGGGTAAGAGAATAGCTCTTGGCGTAATAAAGCGTCCTTACAACCAACCATGTCAAGCTCCACCACCACAAGGAGACAACACGAAACAATCGTCATGATACATAAAGTTCTCAAAGTAGCCAAGGGAAGAGGCCTGTGGTGATGGAAAATATCGAAGCTCCACCAAGAAGGTTATCATCTCTTCTGGTAACTGGCCAGCGAGCCCAGTATACTTCGCATGGTGAGCATCAGAGCGTGACACTTGGACCTTGTGTCCAAGAATCCTGTCGAAAGGTCCGTGAAAGGGTAAGCAAATATGAGGCCATAATGAAACTTTGAGTAATATAAGGGTGTGACATCGATACATATACTTAGAAATTCACCTCAAAATCAACTCATCGTGGATACCCAAAGAAGGGATATCAACGATGAAAGATATGATGGTCGACACCAGAGAATCCTCTAGGGATCCCATCATCGTCGGTTTCACCTACAAGAGAAGGTTGACGTTGATCGTGGTCCTTTAATAGAAGAAGTGGTTGTTCCACATTGAACCAGAGATCCATTGGAAACGTCGATCAAAATTGTGCAAGAAGAAAATAATGAAGAAGATTCTATGGAAGTGAAGGTTGTCTATATGGTGAGAGATATAGATGAACTCTCCCCGGCATCATCAGCAAATCATGGAATCGAACTTGAATTTGGCGCTTATGAAGAAGAGTCTTCCTTCAGAAGCAAATAGAGGATGGATCTTGATCTTTCTGAAGAAGATGAAGAAGAAGAAAAGAGTAATGAGAAAGAGATCATGGGTGTATTGAACATCTATATGGTTGAACAGAAATGATCGACTGGTACACGCTTTTATAATCGTCGTCTTACATCCCAATAACAACTCTCGCAAATGCACATAAGGAGAAGGCAGTCAAGTTCTCCCCTTGAAATGAGCAAGGAGCGAACACAACAAGAAATAGAAGAAGAGAGGAAGAGCACATCTTGATTGATGCAATAATAGCTAGAGCAAAGAGAAATGCAGCGTCAAATGGAAGTCAAAGACAAGGAGATTGCATAGCTTGGTACCAAAATGAATCATATGATGGTACAAATGAACATCATGATAGAGTTGTTGCAGAAGAATATCACATCAAGTGCAGCGCTTGTTTTGTCTGCTAATCAACAAGCAGCTAATCATACAACTTCTATATCACTAGCCACTGTGGTATCTCAAGCTCCTACAGTACATGCTATACATGAAGCGAGAGATGAAGTTAACCAAACACTTCTCTACAATTCAAAATGGCTAGCACTGGAACTGTAAATTTGCTCAATAGATAATCAATGAAAAGATAAAGGCGGTCATAGCCTCAGAGCAAGCTGAAAAGTTGGTGAGTAAGGGTCACCCTTACCCAGTTGAATAAGACCAAGTACCATACCCAAAAGGTTACTCGGTGCCAAAATTCAATATTTTCAATAGGCTTGGTAATCCGAAGCAACATCTGGTCCAATTTAAGGCTACTTGTGGTAACACAGGAGGGAACGATGCACTATTTTTTCGTTAATTTGTCAGTAGCTTGACCTCAGCCGCTTTCGAATGGTATGCAGAATTGTCAAATGATTCAGTTAAAATATTTGCTGAATTGGAGATCATATTTGTGAAGAGGTTCTCCAGTGCAACCGAGAAAATCATAATGGCTGACCTTGAAAAGGAGGAAAGATGAGTCAGTGACAAAATTCATAAGTCATTGGCGTAACCTAAGTATGAAGTGCAAGCAACAATTAGAAGAAGAATATGCGATCCAATTGCTAATGGGCAATATGGATGATAAAATTGCACCATTTCTATGCATAGCGTCGATTGCAATATTCCAAGACTTGCTCGATAGAGTGGCTAAATTTGAAAAGTTGAATCACTAAGAAGTCTATGCAGATAAAACAAGAGAAACAAACCTTGGACTCAAGAAGAAATGAAATTCATGCTTCTTATAATTCAAATGTGAAAAGCGGTGATATACAATGTGGATAAAGCGGATGTATAATGATGATAAGGTAAAAGCTTTATTTATTCTAATCCCCAAAATTGGGATTAGAGGTAATGACAAACCTCAGACTTTTCAAGTGGTGGGGGAGTCCAAAACAAGCAATGAGAGAATAGTGTGACTAAATTATTTTAGAACAAGCGGTCAAAGCGGTTTACAATTACCGAAATTAAAAGGCACGAAGAAGTTGATCAAAGTCAATAATCTAATCCTATCATCGGATGATCGGTCACCTATTGAAGATTGTTATGTCTTCAAAGATTCGCTATAAAGGAAGTATCGATGAGGTGAATTTACACTACCTGATAGTGTTCTAGTCAACCCAAAAAGAGTCTACTAGGATGATTACGTCTTCTTTCGTATCATCCAGCAAAGACAAACAGAAGGAGAAATTAGTTCATACTGAAGAATGGCAAACAATAGTTTCCAAAAAGAGTGTGAATATGCTAAAACAACTAAAAGACATCCCTAGTGTTAAGTGAAAATCACCATGAACCTATATCGGACTTAAGAAAGATATCTAAACCAAGTATTTAGGCTTCTGACATTGATAAGGCTACTTCATCACATGAGAAGCGGTCTACTAACCAAAGCTCATAAATCAAAGAAGGCGGCTAAGAAAAGAAGATCAAGAAGAGAACTATAACTCAAAAGATCATTAACAATCTAGAGTATCACCGTAGGAAGATAGCCATTTAGGCTTGCGACTTCATGCTAAACTTCACATTCTTGAATCGGATGAAGAAGATAATGGTGAATCTTATCCGGTAGAGACATCGAATCATCTGCGTGATGTCGGACATTCTTCAATATATCTTACAGATGAGGATAGTCGGACAAACTCGACCAACCCATCAAAATTTTTTTATCGGGAAAGCAAGAAGAGCGAGGAGCTAATGTTTGAATTTTGTTTAATGACGCAACAAGACAATAACGGTTAGATGAAGATCAATATTTTCTAGCGGAGAAGAGTCGAGACTCATCGATATCATCATCAAATGAAAGCTATGACGTTGAAAAATGAGTCTAACCCTTTTGGCCAATTTTCCAGAATAAGAAAAAAATTTGAAGAAACTACTTCTTCAGAAGAATCTGAGCGAGGCAAAGCTATTCAAGTTCAGTTAAGAAGTGGTAAAGTCTTATCACCTTCATCAAAGAAGAAAAATGCAAATAAAGACAAAGGCAACAAATTGAAAGTGGATATTATTCCCAAAATCTAGATAAAATCAAGCGAAAATAGATTATAATATTCTATCACATAGAAAGATCCTGGCAGTGTATGCAGGCTCTCTTGATGTCAAAAGACCTCAGAAACTTTGATATAAGCTCTCAAAGATCTCGAGAGTTATGAAGCTTACTTTACATTGCTAAAAATGCATGACGAAGCATTGCAAACTCAAGATCTCCAATAATCACATTTTTTGAAGAGATCTTATGTTGGGAGCAGATCTGTCCATCTTTATGTTATGCGGTGATAGCATCTCGATCAATATTGATTGATCCAGTTCTTATCAATCTATGAGTCTAAAGGTATTAAGAGGATTATCACTCGATATCAACATCTTGGGAGAGATAAATTGATGGTTCATGGATTCAATGAAAAGGAAAACTGGGTTCTTTTATTCTCTGCTCAATTCAAGGATTTATATACTGAAGCCAAGTTTCATGTAATCGATGATACATCATTTAGAGCTCTCTTGGGCCATGTAGGTGAGTATGGCATGGTCCCATCAACTATGCATCAATGTATGAAGTATCTAAAAGATGGAAAAGAATTCAAAATTTGTAACTACAACCATTCTCAATGAAGCAGATCTATGAAGATGCAAAGTACTTCATCCTCAAAAGCCTAAGCCAACAAAGCCTCTTGAAGCGGTAGCATCCACTTGAGGAACTAAAGCAATTTCACAAAATGAAAGAAGCGGAGGAGGAAGAAAGAAAATGTCGACTCTCCTAAAAGCACTTGATTACTAAGTTGAAAATCAGTTCCTCATTTGGGAAGTGACACAGAAGAAGAAGATATTCCTGTCAAACCTAAGGGAACTTATAAGCTCTCAAGAAAAGCATAGTATGAAATAAGTGATTCTGATTTAGACTATGATTTTGAATCTACTTATGGAAATAGAGTTCAGATGGCTGCATCAAGGAGGATAGCT
The DNA here is from genome assembly GCA_021442155.1 of Cymbidium sinense. Lineage (NCBI taxonomy): Eukaryota > Viridiplantae > Streptophyta > Magnoliopsida > Asparagales > Orchidaceae > Cymbidium > Cymbidium sinense. The sequence goes on along the minus strand of JAKCPB010001620.1, from coordinate 13,595 downwards.
CACTTGGCGAGTCGATGACTCACTCAAAATTATACCCATCCTCAGATTGCTTCAAAGAAATCACACTAGAGGTTCATAATATTGAAGAATTGATAACATTCTATATATGTCGTTGAGTGAGAGTGGTGGAATAGAATTCTATTTTATAAATTTGAAAGTCTCGAACCTCAAATTTTGAGCTACTCAACATGAAAATTAATGAGATAGTGCCAAGAATACCAATATACTATCCATAAAATTGCAAGAATGATGCATAAGCTTGGAATTCATATGGAACTACTAAACATAGGACTCAAATCTTTAACAAGATGTGGAGCCAAAGAAGTCCTCAAGCATCATGAAGAAGTGATAAGTTTATCACTAAAGGTCTGGGTTCATCCAAATCTCATCAAGATAGAGCTGTTATAATATAATATAGGCGATATCGAGTCTTAGTGATGAAGAAGATGATTCTCATGAAATTCTTCTTAAAAATGATGAAGAAGAAGTCAAACATGCACGAAGAACTTGAAGATGGTGGACAAATAAATACTATGGATGAACTTAAAAATCAACCTAGGCGAGGATGATCCCGTCCAACTTTCGTTGTACCCGATGAGAAAGTTGAAGAGCTAAAATACTACTTTGTGAATTAGATTGCTTTGCGACATATTACGAAATGCGCTTATCCCGATGTAGCGGTTCATAAACTAGCTATTAAACGGATGCACATTAAGCAAGCTCCTAGAATGAGATTGGAGATTGAAGCGGTAATTCGAAACTAAAGCTAATCGAGCGGGCTTCATCAGGAGAAGTATGCGATTGGATAATAATATTATCCCAGTTAGAAGAAGAACGGTCAAATCTCTGCATTGACTTTCAGGACCTAAATAAGGCATGCCCAAAAGATGACTTTTGCTCAATTATTGGTGGACACTTCAACTATGACATGTTCTCATTCATGGATGGATCGTCGAGGATACAACCAAATCAAAATGGCACCTGAAGATGAAAAAATATATATCATTCAGAACACCTATTGGCATCTATTGCTACACAGTCATGCCCTTTGGCTTAAAAATGTTGGACTACATACTAAATAGCCATGACACGTATTTTCGATGAGTTGATTCATCAAAAGGTGAAATGTTATGTCGACGATTTGGTAGTGAGAGCTTAAACTGTGAAAATTACTTTGAAAACTTGAGAATCGTACTAAAGAGAATCAAAAAATATGATCTCAAGATGAATCCTCTAAAATGTGCATTGGGTATCCTCGAAAATTCTAGGGTACATTGTACGTCGAGGTATTGAAATTGATCTGCTAAAAATCGGGTTATGGAGATGCCTCCACCAGAGTTTGTCACTATTCTTTACAAGGATAGTTTGCATTCATCCATCGATTTATATCAAACATCGAGGCTTGTCAACCATTTGCAAGGTTAATGAAGAAGGATGCTCCATTCAAATGGGACAAGGAGTGAGAAGCCTTCAATAGCATTAAAGCTACTTGTTAAATCCACCAATCCAGCGATTTTATTCACAGGAAGCCTCTCATTTACGGTGCATTAGAAGAGTCCCTTGGAGCATTATTGGTACAACACAATGAAGAGGCAAAGAAAATGCTCTTTATTATATCCGATCAGTGGAGGCTGGAAATGAGATGAACTCTCGATGAGAAGCATTGTTTAGCATTGATCTTTGCGTCCAAAAGCTTCATTATGTTATCTCACAAGATTACCCTCATCTCAAGGAGGATCGATCCTGAAGTACTTGATGACAAGACCGCGTTGGCAGTTGGCAAGATGGGTATATTGCTTTTGCAATTTGATATCACATATGTTTAGAAAGCGGTGAAGGGACAAGTCTTAGCGATTTTCTTGCATCTATCCTGCGGACTCTTCTCTTAATGATGATTTACAGCAAATTATGCTCATTCATGAAAAGAAAAATCAAAATTTGGAAATATACTTTGATGAAGCCTCGTCAATCAAACAAGTCCAACCTCTAAATTTCCCAAGGGCAAGAGTAGAATTTGGCATTGTCTTCATAACACCAAAAGGAGGGATAATGAGATGATCATATGGATTGACCGAGCCAAAAACTAATAATGAAGTTGAATATGAAGCATTATTGGTGGTCTTGAAGAAGCTATTTTCATAGGCATTCAAAACTTGCATATTTTTGGTGATTCTCGACTTATTATAAATCAAGTACTTGCATCTATAGAATAACAAGCTTGAGTTAGCTTTCAGTTCTCGAGCTTATGAAGCATATACCAAATATCACACTAACTAGTCTCGATCGAGAATAACAAAGTCGGCTTAGCAAAATAGCTAGGACAAGTATGAATGGTGATTATGTCATGATCGGCATATTTATTTGATGAGTTCTAGAGCTAATAAAGTATCAATCCCTGGTAGGGGTTACCAAATTTGACCCGGATGGGATGCGATTTCAGTTGCTCCCTCCCAAAATCAACAAGAAGTTATACCAAGAAGAGCTAAGAATGACATTGCCTCAGAAAAGCAGTGTGAAGCCTTTGTTGTAGAAGAGTCACATGATTGGAGGTAACCCATCATCTACTTTAAAGAAGGAAATTACCAAGTAATAAATCTCTAGCAATCAAATCAAAAGAGAATGCTTCTATGCTTTTATCAACAACACTTTATATTGTAGATCCTTTGAACAAATGTGGCTGATGCTAGGTGTAGATGAAGCTAGCAAAGTGATGGTTGAAGTTCATGAAGGACTTTGTGGTGCACATCATCGTGGTCCCAAGATGGCGGTAAAGATCAAAAGATGGGTTATTATTGGTCATCTATGAGAGATTGTATTAATCATGCTAAGAAGTGTCATGAGTGTCAAGTACATGGGAATCTCATCCATCAACCTCCAAATCCATTACACCCAACAATAGCATCTGGCCATTGAATGTTGGGGTATATATTGGACCAATTGATCCACCATCTTATTGGACATCTTCATCTAGCGACGACTATTTCTCTAAGTGAAAGGGTTACTCCATTTAAAGAAGTTCTGCGTGTGATCAACTTCTTCATGCATAATGTCTATAGATTTGGAGTGCCACTAATAATTTTTTTTGATAATGGCACTTTCAAAAGTGCAAAGATTTATAGATTCGTCATCGACAAAATTGATTGGATACTCTTCAATATATAATCAAGAGCAAAATGGTTGGTGGAGGCCTTCAACAAGATATTAGTCAAAGGCTCAAGAAGATTCTCACTAAAATAAAAGAGAATGACATACCAAGCTAGTAGAACTATGGGCATAGACTACCTACAAGACACTAAAGCCACTCCTTATTCATTGGTATTTGGGCTGAAGCAGTTCTTTCGAGTTGAGTTGCCTTCACTGAGTAGCCATCCAATACAATCTAGCGAAGATCAAAATAAATGCGTGAGAATGGAACTTCAGCTTGATGAAGTTAGATTACAAACTCATCAAAATCGGAAGTCTATCCAAAGATGTCAGGGCTTTTGACCATGCAGTGTGGCCGAACATTCCAAAAAGGTGGTTTTCTTTGAGAAGACCAATTATTCCCAATCAAAATTGGTGGATTTGAGAAACTTTTGTCATTGAAAAAATATATGAGGGAGGGCATACCAACTCATCCAAGGGTGAAAGAATGACAATTAATGGTATGAAAGTACTTGACCACATTCTCGAGGTACAATAGAAATCCCTCACGCAAGGCGGGCATTTTTTTAGTATATCTATTTAGGTTGACATTATGCTTCATGCGAGATCCCTAAATAAACATACTCTAGATGAAAAAATTTTCGTGAAAATTCTCTCCTATTACATAGGGGCATTTTAGATATTATCTGAGATGAAATCAATGTTGTATGTTAAAATCTCCTTTACATCAATTCAAATATGGATGTATTTGTATATTTTCATCTTGAAAATTCTCTAAATGTACTTTAGAATTCCCCTGGCAGCATTTTTTAGTTTATATTAAATTTATTTGAGTTGACATATTGCCATAAGATCCTCAAATATATTCTTATTCAGTTGACATCGAACTTTATCAAAATCCTGAATATATCTATAATTATCATTGTTAAGTTGCATGTTCTTGCGACAAAAGAATCTATTTTCGCATGAAACAACCTTAAATGTCAGAAATTTATCTCTTTTGCCAAATTGGAGATCAAGTCAAGAACTCTTGATTTGAAGCTTCAATCAAGTTGAGAAACAACCTCTACATCCTAAGTCTGGGGATGGGTTCTAAAGGTGGGACTCAACAAGCCCATATGGTAGGAGTTGTTGGCGCTCTCCTCACTCAACAAAGCCGAGAAAGGCGTAGTGAAAGAGCTCCGTTCATCGGTATGACAAAACCACCAACCCACTACAACTTAGGTACTCGAATAGGTTCTAAAGGTCGAACTCAACAAGCTTTAAATATGGTGGGTTGGCGGCTCTCCTCTTAAGGTAGTAAAGGTCATAGTGAAAGAGCCACATGCTCGTCGGTCCAATGGCGATAGTTCATTCAATCTCAGGCGGATCCGGTAGTGATTTACAAGCAACCGGGATCAAGAAATCTCTACTTGATCGATAGGTCAAGGCAAGCAAAGGAAAAGCTCAATTGGGGCTACCAAATCAATCTTCATATTACCGCAAGTGATATTTCATCTGATACCGAATGATGCGGTCAAACTCCAAAGCATGCTATCATGTCTCTCTCTGATACCATAATCCGAAGGTTGGGTCAGTCAGAAATATATCCTTCAACGAATCCTAAGAAAAGCAAAGCATGGATTCATGGGTGCATACACTTCTAACAAGTCAATAGACAAATCGTCTCACCCCTCGATTCTCAAAGCTTATGGGAATTTCAAATCGAAGCAAACGCGGTAAACCAATTCCCTAGTGGAGTCCTTCATCAAAACAAACATAAATTCCTCCATCAAACCCAACCAAGCATGAAAGCTAGGGTGGAGGAAACTCAAATCGCGGATATAAAGAAAGAGATCTTTGAAAGCCATTGAAGTAGAGTAGATGGTGTAAGAACTCTTCTCTCTGACAAGTCGGTCGACAAATCGGTCAAGCCCGTCATTTAGCATCTAATAAGGCAAGATAATAATGACAAATCTCAAAGTTTCCATTGCAATCAAAGCGAAATGATCCAAGTTCTATGGCAAAATGAAGTATTTTTAACAAACGTGACTCACCATCGAATCACATTTGTTGGGGGTTGATCTCCACATATATGTCATCAATAAGCCCACAAATCAATTGACGGACTTGGTGGCAGCAAATTAAGGCTCAAAATGCACATTGATCAAATGACCTCCGATTGAGCGACTTTGTCATCGTATTGATATCGAATTGAAATAGATATTGCAAAATCTAACGTCAATCGATTAAGCTCGAAGCGTCAACATGCTTGCATACATCAAGTCGAGGAAAGATCAACAAATCGAATGACCTCCGTTCATGAAATTGATTGCGTCGTTAGCTTCAAAATATTAAAATCTATCAAATGAGACTATCTGCGCTCAATTGACGATGAATTCAAATGTCGAGTGATTTGAGCGAAATCGCTAACTGGGCGTCATTTCAAATGACCATCGACGAGCGGACTTCGTCATTAACATTGATGATGGTCGATATAAATATTGCGTAAATCAATTGATCCCAGTGATCGATGCCATACACATATCGAGATCAAGACGCGCACGAAATCAAACAACCTCCGTTCTAAAATTGATCGCGCTTGGCTTGAAATGCGAAATCTATCAAATAAGACTATTCGCTCAATTGAACAAATTCGATCAGTGCAGCGGCGATGCATTTTCAAGATAACATTGACTCATTTCTCTTCGAACCAAACAACCTTCGATCATGAAACAGACAGTGTCATTATATTCAGAATAATGGAATTACCTTAAATCGATATATGTATTGACTATGTGCGTTTACCGGCGTGAAATTCATATTTAAACCGTTTAATAAATTCAAAATTTATTTAAAAAATCTCAAATTGCCCCTCACACGAATCTAACAATTTTAAAAGAAATTAAAAAAAAATTGAAAAGAAAATCATTCCCCCCACTCCCTCCTCACATTCCTCCCCACTCTCTCATTCTCCTCTCGCTGTCTCGTTGCAAAAAAATAATTCTCTCTCCCTCTTGATTTCTCCGACTTCCGAATCCATGTGTCCGCCTCCAAAACTCCTGTCAGGGCAGATCATCTTTTGAACTGTTCGCCAATCTCCGACCAGCGTGGTTTTCTCCACTTTCAGATCGTTATCAACTTCCGTTCATCCCTCCTTCTATGGCTTTAGCAAAATCGGCGCTCAGCTCGGCCGCCTCCTTCCTTGACCCCATCCATCCTTCAAACCGATCTGACCAACCTATCTAAATTTGTCATTTCGTCCAAATCGGGAAGAACATCATCAAATAATTCTTCATTTGATTTTCTATGCTTCCTTCCTTTCTTTGCAATGAGGGAAGAACATCCCGCATTCTTCCTTAATTTGGCCCTTTAGTAGTCCCATTTCATTGCGGAATCGAGGAAGAACATCGTCGGCGAATTCTTCCTTCGATTTTGATCCCTCGCTTAACCATCCTTTACTCATAATCGGGAAGAACATCGTCAGCAGTCAAATTCTTCCTTCAATTTTCGACATCGCACTCTTCGCTTTGTTTAGCTTAAATCGAGGAAGAACATCGTAGAAGCGAATTCTTTTGATTTTCGTCGACCTTACATTCTAATTCCTAACCCCATTCTCTCTTTAGATAGCCAGAAAAATGCGTTAGAACATGTGGAATCTGTGAATGTGAATATATATACATGCTTGTGTTTCTTTGCAGGTTTGAAGATATCATTGCTCAAGGTATGACGAGATAAAAAAATAATTTGTGGTGTAAGACCACTATGCCGCGAGGCGTCGCAGTAAAAAACACTTGTTAGATGTTGCTCCCCCTAGATGAAATGTTGCCAAAATTTTCTCTAATTTCTATACTTAAAAAAATGGGGTGGATGAATATATATTGCATTGTATGTCCTCTTTCAGGTTTAAAGACCTCGTTATACTCAAGAGGCACGAGATGAAAATCATGTGGTGTCAGACATCACTCGACTACTCAATGGCATACCAAAGCCAAAATACCCCGATACTGAGGATGGCCTTGAGGTTGCCAAAAAGTAAGTAAAATGCATACAGATATAAAAGTAAAACAAAATAAAGAAAGATGAAAAATACTTACAAAATTTATTGAATTGAAAGTCTAAAGTTTCTAAGTGCTCCCTTTCAAATATCATAACTCTAACTTTTCAAGTAAATGAATAGAATAAAGCAACTTAGCCTTATTTATAAAGAGAATATAAAGAGGAGGAAAATCAAATTTGAATAAAAGATGGTGAAAATAAATTTGAATAAAATAATGGTAAAATGAGAACTACTTTTGAATAAATCTTCTTTTTAAAATAATAAATTAAATTATCCTTTGAATGCTAAATTCCTTCTTAGCCAGATAACCATTTGCATAGCAAAAAGGCATACTAAATCCAAATATAAAATCATAATGCTTCTTTTAATCAAAATCAAGGAATTTCATTCTAATTATGATAAAAAATCAACAAAATCATTAATTGAAATTGTCTAAGTATAAACTTTATGTGCTTTACATAGAGATTTCAAGTGTAAATTTTAATGTCCAAAAGGTTCTACTAAATTGGAATTAAATGCAAATACAAAATTAATCTCATAATTCAAACATAACATTAACTAAAATCACCATACACGCATGGGTACACTACTTTGAATGCTTAAATTCAAATGTCTGGATGTTGCGCTGTTCTTAGTTGATATTAAGATTGAGTCCGTTAACAAAACCAAAACTTATAATAAGAGTTTCAAATCTGAAACATCGAGCTTGTCGGTGACAATAGATCTAATCCTTTAGCAGCTAAATAAAGTTAAGATCTAAAGCTCTTAAACATATTCAAATTAATCGTTCAAAACAAATTAAATAAAATAAATCAATCTTATAACTCAAAAATAAAAGGCCGCTTCCGGTTTAGTCTTAGAATTTGGGTCGGGTTAACAAAAAACTAAAAACCTATAATAAGATTTTCAAATCATGAAATATACATTCTCTGTTATGACGAGATCTAATCTCTGTTTCTTAGAGTTGACAAGATCTAAAACTCTTAAACATATTCTAATTAATCAATTTTAAATAAATCTAAAACTGTAAATGAATTCTATCATTAAAAACTTAAATCAAACTCAATCTATTCACCTTGTAGTAGGTGACAAATTAAGAAAACTTAGCTCAAAATAATGTCAAATCAAGTATTATGTTATGTTCACTCATTAATCTCTTTAGCGAGGATGTGCATCCTCGACCATTGGCGCAGAGGCTCCACAAATGGCTATTCGTGAGTCCTCTAATCGGGTGGTTTTCATTATATTATTATTGTGTATGCTCTCTCAATGGCTCATCTTTTGAGTTGTGAATCAGATACTTGATAGGCAAATAGCCCTAATCACTTAAGTGCCCTCTTGCAGACAAACACCACCCGGGTTTATAAGGATTTCTTGGGCGTAACCCATGTGTTTGATATGGATCTTTCGTGGGTTGTTCCTCCTCCTCACTAAGTAGACTTGGATCGCAAGTCGGGATAACCATGTGATCTTGATCAGGCATGTCATCATTCCTCCAACCATCCGGTTTAAGCTAAAATGATAAATTTAATATCTTAAATCCTAAAACTCTATACCACTACTATACGCTACGCATTAAGTGATGTAGCATGAAGTTCTCTCACTTATTGAGAGAATTAATTAATATAGGGCTTGCATAGAAACCTCAACTATATCTAAAGTCCTCACCAAATGACTTCTCTAGTGTCTTATTTTATTTCATCTACATTAAATTTCATTACACTTTAAAACACTCCTTTCATCAAATTGGTGGTAAATTTTGAAGCCCATAATTCTCCCTCTCAATTTTATTTGTTTCTCATTGCTTTCCCATAAATGTCAATAAAATTTTGACATCCAGTAAGCTTGCTCCCGATCTGATGGGTTTACTCATTCATTGCATTTGTTCCTCACTCAAGATTCATTTCTTGTTTCCTCACTCATTAAATCCATTCATTTCATTTCATCTCATTTTTAGATAGCCTATGCCATTACTTCATAATCACTCATTTCCTTCTCCTCAGATCTCAAAGATAGATTGTAATTCGTTTTTTTTGTTAGAAACTCGATTTCTGATACACTCATCATTAGCCGATAAAGGTTCCACAAAGCCCAAAATAAATCCTACAACCATTGCAATACATCATTTTTTGTTTAGACAATGTGAATTAATCACTCCATCTTTTTTTAGCCTCTTGATTCAATAGCAAGAATCAATTTTTGCTTATGAAACCGGGAAGAACATCGTCATCACATGAATTCTTCTTTCAATTTTCGCTGCACCCTCACTTTAAGATCTTTTAATAACCGAGAAGAACATCGTAATTCTTCTTTGATTTTCGACGTCGCACCTCTTTAGCCACTTTTCAGAGATAAAACCATGGAAGAACATCATCAAGAAATTCTTCTTCGTTTACGTCGCTTGAACCTTCCAATTTTGCTTTCTTTATAAGAACATCGTAGAAATTTTTGATTTTCGTCGCACTCTTTTAATTTTAAATGTCAAACCGGAAGAATACAAGCAATTCTTCTTCGGTTTCCTTTCTTATTATTGTATACCTAACTCGTTCCTTTTCAGCATTGATAGAAAAAAATGCATCAGAACATGTGCGATAAGACTAGTTAGATCGCTTCAGATAAAATGTTGCCAAATTTTATCTAATTTTATAAAAAAAAGGGGATGAATATATTGCATTGTATGTCTTCTTTCTCATTTGCTCAAGCGACGAGATGCTTGTGGTGTCATAGACACATTCATTACCTTAGAGGGTGTCGAGTAAGCCAAATGCCCGATTAGCGGGATGATGTGAGGTTATCGAATTTAGACTAAAATTCAAGACTTAAATAAATTCAAATGGAATTTTAAACTTAAGTCAAACAAAAGAATATGTGATAAATGAAGATAAATGTTAAATCAAGGAGAAATAGTCTTTAAAGAAAATTTTGGAAAGAATGATAAAATACTCATATAAAATGCAAGTAAAATTTGGGAGGTTAATATTAAACTCATACTCTAATGCATTCTATATGGCTTAAATTGAAGTAATGAGGAGTTTTCTTTTCTTGTAAATTCCTCAAAATTAAATAAATTTTAATTGAAATTTGGGGATGAAACAAAAGTGAATCTTGTCACTTTATTTTTTTTATTTATATCATGTCATCTTCCTCTTTTGACTCTCTAAACTCTTAAGAATTTAAGATTTTGGAAAGGTCTAAAGAAGGTTAACTCAAGTCACTCCTTAGAATTGGCCAATCAACTTGAGTAGTTGGTTTTTCATTATTCTAGTGGACTTGTAGAAATTAAGATTAAAGCCGATTTGCATTCATGTATAATTTTCTTCTATAAGAATAGAAGATTTTCATTGAGTTCCTTAATCAACCTCTAAGGTCAATAAGGAATTCTCTTTTGGGATGATTTTTTTTTTTTTTATTCTTATTTTTCTTTTAAATGCATTCAAACTTCAATCATGGTAGGAAAGGGCAATAGGCACTATGCCTCCTTTTGATTTAAGTTTTCGATTTGAAGGAACTCCTTTATCTCAATTTATATCTTTATGTGTTTTAACACCTTTTGAATGTAGTAGAATAAAGAGAGTTCATTCAAGGACCCTATCCTGAGTCTCTTTAGCTTACAAAGCCAAAGTAAGATCAAGGATAAGTTTAATTTTGAGACTTTATTTTGAAGATTTGCTTTTCAAATCTTAAAGTACTTTTCATATTTTTTTAAATTTGATATCTCTTTTCTATACTTGAATGGTTTCAAATCTCTTGACTAGATTTAGGTCATAAGAGATGACTTTTTTTTATTTCTCTCACCTCTCATTTATTTTGAGATTTGGTTCTTGGACCCAATCGTTTAACTATGACAACGAAGAGTTCTAGAACCTCTATTCAAGATGTTGGATAGGCTCAACCAAGAATGAAATGGAGAGGTATCCAACGAAGAAAGAAAGGCGACCGGTGGCACTACAATGTCATATATAGAAATAACCACCTATTTCTAAAGATGGAGAGGAACAAGTCTCCAGTAGTCAGAAAAATATGTTGGTTTTCTTTTTTCTCAAATAGAAAAGAAAATGACACACATAGAGTTTAGGAATATTTTATTTAGATGATCAAATACAACATTAAGGAATAAATATATTATCTCGAAAGATAAACATGTTCTCCTGTAATGGATTCAATCATTTCAATAAAAGACTCTAAATTACCAAAAATTTTCCTGAACTACATAGAAAAGTAGAGCAGTCAATTTTATCCTTGGATCATTCTATAAAGGCAAGCCTCTATAGTTAATTACATCTTAGGAAGGGTCTCTTCCTAAGAATACTGATTAAAGAAATAAGTGGTTATTCTAAGACTACTAAGGTAGCTTTTAGAGGATTGATATTTGGAAATTCAATTGGGAGAGGTCCAAATTGGAGAGTGTTATTTTAAGATTCAAATGGAAAGAGTAGAAATGTCTATTGATCTGGGATGCCCAGTAGACATTTCATCTATCTTATGATTGGGTTTCAAATTTGGGATTTAATTTTAGATTTTAAGTTATCATTTTCTTAAAAATCTAGGACTTAGATTCTAGCAGCACAAGACTACAGAAATGCCTAGAGTTGAAGACTTATTCTTAAAAGGATGCTTCAGAACCTAGTCTACAGGTGCTTCTGACACATGTCAGATGCTCGAACTAGTTTGATTTTTGTGAATCATTGGTCGTTCTCTTCACTTGAAGGAACTAACCTATCTCTGACTCTTCTGGGCTTACAACCCACGGAGAAGGCACAGCTAACACCACCTAATCGCATTTTAAAATCATGAGGCTAAGTCATATGAATGCAAGATGGCTGGGCTATTACAATTTTAGAAAGAAATCTATGAACCTAGACTTACTCCCTAATCCCTAAGATCATGTAGGGTATGAAGATGCATATAATTAATGCACATTTTTCAGATTTTAATAATTTTTGACTCAGGATTCATTTAGGCCATAAGGATACAATTTATGCCTAATGCATGCAATTAGAAAAAGATCATGGGCCAAATCAAAATAGAAGAAGGTGTACTTCCATCATAGGCTCTCAAAGGTCAAGCCTAGGTAAAGATGGAATTCCTTCATTAATCAAGAGTGAAACAATATGATTATGCATGACATTCAGTTAAGGGGTTGCTACATATTTTATCTCATTTTAATACCTAGGCTTTTATGTGAATATTATGAGTTGTATTTATTTTTATGTTTCATTGATTTAGTTGGGTAGAAAATTTAGTTTATCCTATGAGCCTACATACATACATGACATAAACATAGCACAAAGAAACCTAAGAAAAGCATGTTGTTTCTATTGCACCAAAATAAATCAAGCCAAATCAAATATATAAGAAAAAGGCCAATCGTAGATGCTGTACACCGGAAGAAAGAAAATTAGGCGGAGTTCTACCCTTTACTAGAACTACAAGTTTAGATCTATGGGTCTTCTTTCCGGAAAGTCTCCTTCAGGGACATCCATCGGGCTCCCAGGGGACCACTACACCATCTCCGGTTGGGTGACTCCTAATCCTAGACCCCATAGATCTAACCTAATTCTAAGCTCAAATTTACATTTAAAATTTTAAGAAAATAAGCCTAAAAAAAGCAGATGTTAGGAAATACACACATACCAAGCGGTTTATATTTTACAAACATGGGCTTAGCTGCTTGCCAAGCCCACCTATCATGGACTATGTTAAAGGATTTTAGCAGCAAACAACATCAATTTTATGATTTATTTATTGATCCCTTTAACAGTCCCACGAAAATAATGTTAAATCTAGAAAGAATGCAACATCCAGTCTAACGAACAAATAAGCTTAGGCATCAGTCTAAATACACCACACATGAACAAAGCACAACATATCACGGAGATTAAAAGAAAATCACGCGAGCTAACTAGATCTGGGGTCCGTGACCTAAATAATCTAGTGTGTGTGTAATAGTGGGGTTTGTGTGGTAAGTCTTTGCTAGGCCTTTAAGTTTAAGTTTGAAGTTTGAAATTTGAATTAGTTTAATTTTTTACCATTGGTTGGTTTCAATTCAGATGATTTAATTATTTAATTCACATTTTTATGTTCATTTTATATGGTTAAAGTTGTATAGGTTTTCAAGAATGAAAATAGAATGAATTTCATTTTTAGGTGAAACTCACTTTATTCCACATCCTAAATCCTAATGAAGTTTCCAAAAGGCTAATTAAAATCCTTAAGTATTTTAATTAATTCTTTTGATTTTTTTTATGTTTGGGTTTGATTTATGTTATTTCATTTATTTGAATTGCTTTGTTTTATTTAATTTATTTGATTTATTTCATTTTGAATTAAGTTATATGGATTTCATTTGATTTGGCTCATGTTAATTTAAAGTTTGATTTAGTTTGATTTCATTCAGTTTAACTTAAGATAG
>JAKCPB010001619.1:0-89642 GCA_021442155.1 Cymbidium sinense | reverse complement strand
GGGATGGTTTTGATTGGGCTGGAAAAAAACTAAGAATGGTTGATCCAGTCTACGCAATGGAACTGTGTCTTTATAGTAGAGAAGGTTCTAGTTATTTAGGGTTTTTGATTTACTCTATGCATGCTCATTTTTGATCTATGTCGTCGTTTATGTCTTAGAAAACTTGGCGTGTTACTTGGTTGAGGAAATCGAAAAGAAGAAATATTGAATCTGAATTTGTTCTCTGTTAAAAAAAAATAAAAACCCTAAACCCTAAACTAAAACTTGAACCCTAAACCTAAACCTTAAACCTTAAACCATAAACCTTAAACCCTAAAAATCCTAAACCCTAAACCTTAAGCCTTAAAAAGACTAAACCTTAAACCATAAACCCTAAACAATAAACACCACCCCCCACCGCCTAAACTAAACTAAAAAATAAAGAGACCTGAATAAAATTAAACAAAACCTAAAATAAAAATAAATAAACCTAAAATAAAATAAAATAAAAACTAAATAAAAACCTAAACCTAACAATAAACCTAAAAATAAAACCTAAACCTAAACCTAAACCTAAACATAAATAAAATAAAATAAAATAAACTAAAAATAAACCTAAACCTAAATTAAAAACTAAAACCTAAAAATAAACCTAAAAGAAAAACCTAAAACCTAAAACTAAAAAAATAAAATAAAAGCTTAAACATAAACATAAAAATAAAAAATAAAAACTAAACCTACAAAATAAAATAAAAATAAAAATAAACTAAGAAATAAAGCTAAATCTAAACCTACACCTAAAAAGTAAACTAAAATGTAAAACCTAAACTAAAATAAATAATCCTAAATAAATAAATTAAATTAAATAAAAATAAAAGTAAATCTAAATCAATATAAAAAATAAAATAAACTAAAATAAATAAAAAAATAAACTAAATAAACGTAAACCTATCACTTTACTTAATTAAAAAAATAAACATATAAATATAAATAAATAAATAAATAACCTAAACCTAAATCCTAAACCCTAAAACTAACCTTAAACCCTAAACCTACAACCTAAAACCTAAACCCTAACCCCTAAAACCCTAAACCCAAAACCATAAACCCTAAAACCCTAAACCCTAAAAAAATGCCACTGAGCCCTATACTGTGGATCACTAACCCTGACTGACACTAACTCAATGCCAAGATCATATACCTAAACCCTAAACCTAAACTCACCACTAAAACCAGGCATCCCTAAAGTAAAATCCTAGGCTTAAATCCTAAACTAACCTTTTAAACTGACCTGATACTGGTGGCTAAACCACAATGGAGGCCTAAAGCCTAAAGCTGAGGCTAAACACTCTAAACTAGTCTAACCTGGGCCTACACCGCCTTTAAAACTAAACTTAAAACCCTAAACCCTAAAACTAAACTATACTCCTAAATAGTGACCACTAAACCATAAACCCTAAACCATAAACCTTAAATCTTATACCCTAAATCCTAAACCCCAAACCCTAAACCCTAAAACTAACCCTGGGCTTTAAACTTAAACCTTAAAACCTAAAACCTAAACTAAACTAAAATAAAACCTAAAAAACCTAAACCTAAATAAAATCAAATAAAAACCTAAGCTAAAACATAAATCTAGACCTAAAATAAAAATAAAATAAACTAATAAAAATGTCCTAAAATAAAATAAATAAAAACCTAAACTAAACTAAAAATAAAATAAACATAAGAATTAAAAACCTAAATAAAATAAAAACTAAACGTAAAATAAAAATAAATTACAGTTAAAAGAAAACTAAAATAAAATAAAATAAAAACTAAATAAAAACTTAAACATAAAAAATAAACCTAAAGCCCAAACTAAGCCAAAAAAAAAAGCTAAACTTAAAATAAAAATAAAATAATCCTAAACCTAAACTAAGATAAATTAAACTAAAATAAATAAAACCCAAACCTAAACCTAAACCCTAAACTAAATAAAATAAAATAAACTAAAAATAAACTTAAACCTAAACTAAAAAATAAAACCTAAAAATAAACCTAAAATAAATACCTAAAACCTAAACTTAAAAAAATAAAATAAAAACCTAAACTTAAACCTAAAATAAAAAATAAAACCTAACCCTAAAAAATAAATAAAAATAAAACTCAACTAAAAAATAAACTTAAACATAAACTTAAACCTAAAAAATAAACTAAAATTACTTAAACTAAAATAAGTAAACCTAAAATAAATAAACTAAACTAAATAAAAATAAAAATTAAACATAAATAAAAATAAAAAATAAAATAAACTAAAATAAAAAAAATAAACTAAATAAACTAAATAAAAAGAAGAAAAATGTTGAATCTGAATTTGTTCTCTATTTAAAAAAAATAAAAAACCCTAAACCCTAAACTAAAACATGAACCCTAAATTAAAACCTAAACCCTAAACCCTAAACCCTAAACTCTAAACCAGAAAACCCCCATACACTAAGCCTAAACCTAAACCTTAAAACCAAACCTAAACCCTAAACTAAAAATCCCAAATCCTAAACCCACAAATCCTAAATTCTAAACCTAAGAAGGTAAAAACCTAAACCCAAACTAAATAAAACATAAAAGAAAATAATTTAAAAAAAATATAAACTAAAATAAAATAATAGCATAAACTAAAACATAAACCAAAACCTAAAAGGAAAATAAAAAAAATCAAAACTAAATTAAAATAAATAAAAAGCTAAACTAAACTAAAATAAAATAAAAATCCTAAATAAAATAAATTTAAAACTAAATAAAAACCTAAACCTAAGCAGTAAAGTTAAAAATAAAACCAAAAAATAAATAAAAAATAAAACCAAAACCCTAAACAAAAACAAAACCTATACCTAAAATAAAAATAAAGTAAACTTAAACCTAAACTAAAATAAACTAAACTAAAAAAATAAAACATAAACTTAAACTAAATAAAATAAAATAAACTAAAAATAAACTCGAAACCTAAACTTAAAAATAAACCTAAAAATAAACCTAAAATAAAAACCTTAAACTAAAACCTAAAAAATAAAAATAGAAACATAAACTTAAACCTAAAAATAAAAAATAAAACCTAAACCAAAAAAATAAAATAGAAATAAGCTAAACTAAAAAGTAATCCTAAACCTAAACCTAAACCTAAAAAATAAACTAAAATAAAAACCTAAACTAAAATAAATGAACTTAAAATAAATAAACTAAGCCAAATAAAAATAAAAATAAACCTAAATCAAAATAAAAAATAAACTAAAATAAATTAAAATAAGCTAAATAAAGCTAAACCATCTTGTTTACTTAATTTAAAAATAAATAAATAAAATATAAAATAAACCCTAAACCTACAACCTACAACCCTAAACCCTAAATCTTAAAACCCTAAACCATGAGCCAAACTATAAACTAAACCCCAAACCCTAAACCCTACAAACCTGCACACCACAAACCCTAAACCCTAAACCTAAACCTAAACTTAAATAAAACCACCACAAAACAACCCTAAACCCTAAACGCTAAACCCTAAACCTTAAATCTTAAACCCTAAACCCTAAACCCTAAACCCTAAACACTAAACCCTAAACCCTAAACCCCAAACCCTAAACCTTAAACTCTAAACCCTAAACCCTAAATCGTAAAAAGCCAAAAATCTAAACCTAAACTAAATAAATTATAAAAATAAAATAAATAAAAAACTAAACCAAAAAAAATTAAAGAAATAAAATCAAATAAAAACATAAACTGAAACCTACACCTAAACCTAAAAATAAAAAAATAAAAAAAACTAAACTAAAATAAAATAAATAAAAATCAAAACTAAAAAAAAATATATAACCTAAATAAAATAAAAACTAAATAAAACCTAAACCTAAAAAATAAACCTAAAAATAAAACATAAAAATAAATAAAAAACCTAAGTCTTAAACCAAAAAAAAACTTAGTCCTAAAATAAAAATAAAATATAACTAAAAATAAAATAAAATAAAAACTAAATAAAAACCTAAACCTAAATAATAAACCAAAAAATAAAACCTAAAAATAGCTAAAAAATAAAACCTAAACCCTAAACTTAAAAAAAACCTAAACCTAAAATAAAAATAAAAAAAACCTAAACCTAAACTAAAGTAAACTAAACAAAAATAAAAAAATTCTAAACCTAAACCTAAAATAAACTAACCCTTAACCTAAACCTAAACTAAATAAAATAAAATAAACTAAACATAAACCTAAACCTAAACTGAAAAATAAAACCTAAAAATAAACTTAAAATAAAAACCTAAAACCTAAACCTAAAAAAATAAAATAAAAACCTAAACCTAAACCTAAAAATAAAAAATAAAACCTAAATTTAAAAAAAAAATAAAAATAAAACTAACCCAACAATAATCCTAAACCTAAATGTAAAATTAAAAAATGAACTAAAATAGATAACCTAACTAAAATAAAAAAACCTAAAATAAATAAACTACACTAAATAAAAATAAAAAATAAAAAATAAAAAAATAAAAAAAAAATAAAAAAAATAAAAATTAAACTAAATAAACTAAATAAACCTAAACCGACCACTTTCAACCCTAAACCCTAACCTGATAAACCCAAAATAAACTCAAAGGCCCAGGCCCAAACCCTAAACCTCACCACCTAAACCTAAAACCAAAACCCAAACCCTAAACCCTAAACTCCAAACTAAACCCTAAATCCAAAATCAGGCCCACCCTACCACACCTTAAATCTTAACCTAACCTAACTAAAATCTAAACCTCCCTAAATAAATAAACTTAAACTAAACTCCTAAACCTAAATAAATAAACTTAAACCACTAAACTAAACTCTAAAGTTAAATAAAATAAACCCTAAACCCAAAACTAAACTAAAATAAACCTAAATAAACTAAACTAAAAACCTAAACCCTAAACCTAAACTAAACCATAAACTAAATAAAAAATAAAACTAAAAACTAGAATAAACCTATAAACTAAACCCAAACTAAACCCAAAACTAAACTAAAATAAACTTAAACCTAAACTAAACCTAAAATAATCTAAATAAATCCATAAATAAGCCTACCTAAAATAAAAAAACTTAAAATAAAAAACCATTAAAAAAATAAACCCAATAAACTACATAATCCTAAACTAAATCCAAAACCCTAAACACTAAACCCTAAACCCTAAACATAAACCCTAAAATTAAACTAAACTGACCCTAAACCACTAAAAACCTAAACCTAAACCAAATAACACTTAAAAATAAAATAAATAAAGAAACCTAAACCAAATATAAATAAAAAATAAAATTAAAAAACCTAAACTAAATCCTAAACCTAAACATAAACCTAAACCTAAATTTAAAAATAAAATAAAATAAAAAACAAAAATTGAACTAAAATAAAATAAATAAAAACATAAACTAAACTAAGCAAATAAAATAAGCCTAAAAAAATACAAAATCTAAATAAAAAAACTAAATAAGAACCTAAACCTAAAAAAATAAACCTAAAATAAACTATAAATAAATAAAAAATAATACCTAAGCCTTAAACTAAAAAAAACCTAAACCTAAAATAAACATAATAAAATAAACCTAAAGCTAAACTAAAATAAATAAAAACTAAAATATACTAAACCTAAACCCTAAACTAAATAAGATAAAATAAACTAAAGATAAACCTAAACCTAAACTAAAAAATAAAACCAAAAAATAAACCTAAAATTAAAACATAAAACCTAAACTTAAAAAAATAAAATAAAACCTATACTTAAATGTAAAATTAAAAAAAACCTAAACCTAAAAAATAAAATAAAAATAAAACAAAACTAAAAAATTAAACATAACCCTAAACCTAAACAAGAAAAAAATAAACTAAAATAAAAAACTTAAACTAAAATATATAAACCTAAAATAAATAAACTAAACTAAATAAAAAATGAACCAAAATAAAAATAAAAAATAAATTAAATTAAAATAAAAAAACTAAAAAAACTAAAAAAACCATAAACACTAAACCCTGAACCCTAAACCCTAAAAGTATCCCTAAACCCAAAACCCTAAACATGCAACCTTAAACCCTAAATCCTAAACTCTAAATAAAAAAATAAAAAAACCCTAACCCTAACCCCTAAACCCTAAAACTAACCCTAAATCCTAAAACCAAAACCTAAAACCCTAAACTAAACCCTAAACTCACTAACATTAAAACCCTAAATCCAAATCCTAAAACCATAAACCATGCTAAAACCCCCAGGCCAAAATGACCTGAGCTACTAAACTCTACAAACCTAAACCTTAATAGCACAAAACTAAACTAAAAAAACCCTAAATGATCCTAACCCACCAAACCTAAAAGCATAAATCCTAAAACCCTAAACCCTAAATAATAAACCTTAAAGTAAAACCTAAAAATAAATTTAAAATTAAAACCTAAACCCTAAACTAAAGAAAAAACCTAAACATAAAATAAAAATAAAAAATCCTAAACTTACACTATAATTAACTAAACTAAAATAAATAAAACCTAAACTTAAACCTAAAATAAACCAAACCTAAACCCTAAACTAAATAAAAGAAAATAAACTAAAAATAAACCTAAACCTAAACCTTAAACCTTAAACCCTAAACACTAAACCTTAAAATAAACTAGAAACCCTAAACCCTAAACCTACAACTCCCTAAATCCCAAACCCAAAACCATAAACCCTAAAATCCTAAACCCTAAACCCTAAACACTAAACCCTAAAACCAATAACCCTAAACCCTAAAAACTTAAATAGCTAAACCTAAACTAAATAAAACTTAAAAATAAAATAAATAAAGAAAACCTAAACCTATATTAAATAAATAAAATAAAATAAAATAAAAACCTAAACCTAATCCTAAACCTAAAAATAAAATAAAATAAAAAATTAAAACAAAACTAAAATATAATAAATAAAAACCTAAACTAAACTAAAAAAATAAAATAAACCTAAAAATTAAAAACCTAAATAAAATAAAAACTAAATGTAAAATAAAAATTAAATAAACCTAAAATAAAATAAAATAAAACTAAACCTAAAAAATAAACCTATTCATAAAACATTAAAATAAATAAAAAATAAAATCTAAGCCTTAAATGAAAAAAAACCTAAACCTAAAATAAACAAAATAAAATAAATCTAAACCTAAACTAAAATAAATAAAACATAATTGAAAAGCTAAAATAAATTGCACCTAAACTTAAACCTAAACTAAATAAAATAAAATAAACTAAAAATAAACCTAAACTAAACTAAAAAATAAAACCTAAAAATAAATAAAATAAAAACATAAAACTTAAACCTAAAAAATAAAATAAAATGTAAACCTAAAAATAAAAATAAAAAATAAAACCTAAACCTAAACAATAAAATAAAAATAAAAATAAACTAAAAAATAAAAATAAACCTAAACCTGAACATAAAACATAAACTAAAATAAAAATCTAAACTAAAATGAATAAATTAAATAAAATAAAAATAAAAAATAAACCAAGATATAAATAAAGAATATAATAAACTAAAACAAATAAAAAATAAACTAAATAAACTAAATATACCTAAACATACAGGTTTATTTAATTTTAAAAAAACTAAATCGTATAACCTAAATCCTAAACCCTAAACCATAACCTAGCTTAAACCCTAACCCTAAGCCCAAACCCCAACTGCCCAGAACCCTAATCAAACTTGCCCAAAACCTAAACTCTAAACCTTAACTTGAACCCAAACCATAAACTCTAAACCAACCCAAACCTAAACCCTAAAAGCCTAAACCCTAAACCCTAAACCTGAAACCCTAAAACCTACAACCATAAAACCTAAACCATAAACCCTAAACCCTTAACCCTAAACCCCAAACCCTAAAAACCTTAAAACCTTAACATAAACTAAATAAAACCTAAATATATAATAAATAAAAAAACCTTAACCTAAATTAAATAAAAATAATAATATAAAATAAAATCTAAATTAAAACTAGAACCTAAACCCAAACCTAATCCTAAAAATAAAATAAAATAAAAAATAAAAACAAAACTAAAATAAAACTAAAATAAAAACCTAAACTAAACTACAAAATAAAATAAACCTAAAAATAAAAAACTTGATAAAATAAAACTAAAGGTAAATTAAAAATAAAATAAACCTAATATAAAATAAAATAAAAATTAAATAAAAACACAAACTAAAAAAATAAACCTTATAAATAAAACCTAAAAAAAACCTAAACCCTAAACTAAAAAAAATTATAATACTAAAATAAAAAAATAAAATAAACATTAACCTAAACTAAAATAAACTAAATTAAAATACTTAAAACCTATACCAAAACCTAAAATAAACTAAACCTAAACCCTAAACGGAATAAAATAAAATAAACTAAAAATAAACATAAACCTAAACTAAAAAATAAAACCTAAAAATAAAGCTAAAATAAAAACCTAAAACCTAAACCTAAAAAAATAAAATAAAAATGCAAACCTAAACCTAAAAATAAAAAAAACCTAAACCTAAAAAATAACTTAAAAATTAAACTAAACTAAAAAGTAAACATAAACCTAAGCTTAAATCTAAAAAATAAACTAAAATAAGAAACCTAAACTAAAATAAATAAACCAAAAATAAATAAACTAAATAAAATAGAAATAATAAAGAAGTTTAAATAAAAATAAAAAATAAAATAAACTAAAAAAAAAAAAAAAAACTAAATAGACCTAAACCTACTAGTTTACTTAATCTAAAAAAAACATTAAACCTTAAACCCTAGACCCTAAACACTAAATCCTAAACCCTAAACCCTAAAACTAACCCTAAACCTACAACCATAAACCCTAAACCCTAAACTCTTAACATTAAAAAATCCTAAACCCTAAATAAAAATAAAAAAAATAAATAAATAAAACCCTAAGACTAAACCCTAAACCCTAAAACTAAACCAAAACCCTAAACACTAAACAATAAAAACCTAAAAATAAAGTAAATTAAAAAAAATCTAAAAATAAATAAAATAAAAATCTAAACTAAAAGCTAAACCTAAATCTAAAAATAAAATGAATTAAAAAATTAAAGTTAAACTAAAATGAAATAAATAAAAACCTAAACTAGACTAAAAAATAAATTAAACATAAGAATAAAAAACCTAAATAAAATAAAAACTTAATGTAAAATTGAAATAAAAATACCTAAAATAAAATAAAATAAAAACTAAATAAAAACCTAAACATAAAAAATAAAACCTAAACCTTAAAAAAAGTAAACATAAAATAAAACCTAAAAAACTAAATAAATGAACTTAAAATAAATAAATTAAGCCAAATAAAAAAAACCTAAATCAAAATAAAAAAATAAATTAAAATAAATAAAATGAGCTAAATAAAACTTAACCTTCTTGTTTACTTAATTTAAATATATATATATAAACCCTAAACCTACAACCTACAACCCTAAACCCTAAACCCCAAAACCCAAAACCCTAAACCCTAAACCCTAAACCTAAACCCTAAACTCCTAAACCCAAACCACTATAACACCCTAAACCTAAACCACAAACCTAAACCCTAAACCACTCTAAACCTTAAATCTTAAACCCTAAACCCTAAACCAAACCCTAAACCCAAATAAATACCCTAACCCCACCCTAAACCTAAACCTAAACCTAAACCCTAAACTATCCCTAAACCCTAAACCATAAAAGCCAAAACCTAAACTCAATGAATTACAAAAATAAAATCAATAAAAAAACCTAAACCAAAATAAAATAAAGAAATAAAATCAACAAAACATAAATGAAACCAAACCTAAACCTAAAAGGAAAAAATAAAAATAAAACTAAACTAAAATAAAATAAATAAAATCTAAAACTAAAAAAAATATATAACCTAAATAAAATAAAAACTAAACAAAAAATATAAATAAAATAAACCTCAAATAAAGTAAAATAAATACTAAATAAAATCCTAAAGCTAAAAAATAAACTTAAAAATAGAACATAAAAAATAAATAAAAAATAAAACCTAAGTCTTAACAAAAAAAAAAAAAAAAACTAAATAAATAATAAAATAAAACCTAAAAATAGCTAAAAAATAAAACCTAAACCCTAAACTTTAAAAAAAAAAAACCTAAAAAAAAAAAATAAATAAACCTAAACTAAACTAAAGTAAACAAAATAAAAAATCCTAAACCTAAACCTAAAATAAACCAACACTTAACCTAAACCTAAACTAAATAAATTAAAATAAACTAAACATAAACCTAAAGCTAAACTGAAAAATAAAACCTAAAAATAAACTTAAAATAAAAACCTAAAACCTAAACCTATTAAAATAAAATAAAAACCTAAACCTAATTGTAAAAATAAAAAATAAAACCTAAATTTTAAAAATAAAATAAAAATAAAACTAACCTAATAATAATATTAAACCTAAAAGTAAAATTAAAAAATGAACTAAAATAGAAAACCTAAACTAAAATAAAAAAAACCTAAAATAAATAAACTAAATTAAATAAAATAAAAAAATAAAATAAAAAAAATAAAATAACCTAAAATAAATAAAATTAAACTAAATAAACCTAAACCAACCACTTTACTTAATTAAAAAAAATCTTAAAAATAAAATAAATAAAAAAAACCAAATAAACCCTAAACTAACCCAAAGCCCTAAACCCTACAACCTAAACCTGCAACCTAAACCCTAAACCCTAAACTCCTAAACCCTAACCCTAAACTCTTAAAACCTAAACCCTAAATCCAAAACCTTAAACCCTAAAATAAAACCCAATAACTAAATCAGAATCATTAAATCCTAAATCTTAACCCAACCCTAAAACCTAAAACCCTAAATAAATAAACTAAACCACTAAACCTAAAACCAAAATAAACTAAACTCTAAACTAAACCACTGAACCTAAATGGTAAACCCTAAACCCAAAACACTAAACTAAAATACACTAAACTAAACTAAAATAAACTAAACTAAAACTAAAACTACCATAAACTAAACAAGTAAACTAAACTAAACCTAAATAAATACAAATAAACTAAACACAAACTAAACTCAAAACTAAACTAAAATAAACTTAAACTAAACCTAAACCCTAAAATAAACTAAACCAAATCCCATAATAAGCCCACTAAACCCTAAAATAAACAAAACTTAAAATAAAACCATCAAAAATAAACCTAATAAATGCATAAACTAAATCCTAAAACTAAACCCTAAACCCTAAACCCTAAACCCTAAACCTAAACCCTATTAAACCCTAAAACTAAAAAACTCTAAAAAACATAAACCTAAACTAAATAATACCTAAAAATAAAATAAATAAATAATAAACCTAAATTAAGTAAAAAAATAAAATTGAAAACCTAAACCTAAACCTAAACATAAACCTATACTTAAATTTTAAAATAAAATAAAATAAAAAATAAAAATTAAACTAAAACAAAATAAATAAAAACATAAACTAAACTAAGCAAATAAAATAAGCTTAAAAAAATACAAAATCTAAATAAAAAAACTAAACATAAAATAAAAATAAAATAAACCTAAATAAAATAAAATAAAAACTAAATAAGAACCTAAACCTAAAAAAATAAACCTAAAACAAACTTAAAAATAAATAAAAAATAATACTTAAACCCTAAACTACAAAAAAACCTAAACCTAAATTAATCATAATAAAATAAACCTAAACATAAACTAAAGTAAATAAAAAGTAAACTATACTAAACCAAAACCCTAAACTAAATAAAATAAAATAAACTAATGATAAACCTAAACCTAAACTAAAAAATAAAACCAAAAAATAAACCTAAAATAAAAACATAAAACCTAAACTTAAAAAAATAAAGTAAAAACCTATACTTAAACTTAAAATTAATAAAAAAACCTAAACCTAAAAAATAAAATAAAAATAAAAGAAACTAAAAAAACATAAACCTAAACCTAAACCTAAACTAGAAAAAAAATAAACTAAAATAAAAAATACTTAAACTAAAATAAATAAACCTAAAATAAATAAACTAACTAAATAAAAAAATGAACCTAAATAAAAATAAAAATAAATAAAATAAAAATAATATACAATAAACCTAAACCACTAAACCTAACCCTAAATAACCCTAACCTAAACTAAACTCTTAAACTGAAACTACATCACCCTCTAAAACTAACCCTAAATCCTAAACCAAAACCCAAACCTACCCCTACACCCCTCTACTAACTGGCCCCAGGCCTTTCTAAACCACTACACCCTGCTAACCTTAAACCTTGCTAACCCCAAATGACCTTAAAACCTGGGCCATGGGCTAAACATTGAATTAGGCATAAACCTAAACTTTAAACCCTCCCTAATCCCTAACCCCTCAAAACCTAAAATAAAACCTAAACCCTACCCAAACTAAACCCTAAACCCTAAAACTAACCCTAAACTAAACCCTAACCCTAAATTTACCCAAAATAAAACCTAAAAATAAATAAAAATATAAAACCTAAACCCTAAACTAAAAAAAAACTTAAACATAATATAAAAATATAATAATCCTAAACCTACACTATAATTAACTAAACTAAACCTAAACCTAAACCTAAAATAAACTAAACCTAAACCCTAAACTAAATAAAATAAAATAAACTAAAAATAAACCTAAACCTATAATAATAAAACCTAGAAATAAAATTTAAAAACCTAAAACATAAACCTAAAAATAAAATAAAATAAAATCTGAAACCTAAACCTAAAGATAAAAAATAAAACCTAAACCTAAAAAATAACATAAAAATAAAACAAAACTAAAAAATAAACATAAAGCTAAACCAAGACCTAAAAAATAAACTAAAATAAAAAACCTAAACTAAAATAAATAAACCTAAACTAAATGAACTAAACTAAATAATTATAAAAATAAACCTAAATAATAAATGAATAAAGTAAATAAAAAATAAACCTAAACCTATCAGTTTACTCAATTTGAAAATAAAGACCCTAAACTCGAAACCCTAAACCCTAAAACTAACCCTAAACCTTAAACCCTAAACCCTAAACACTAAACCCGAAACCCTAAACCCTAGACCCTAAACCCTAAACACTAAAAACCCTAACACTAAACCCTAAACCCTAAACCTTAAACCCTAAACCCTAAAATCCTAATACCTAAGCTCTAAATGCTAAACCCTAAACCATAAAACCTACAACCCTAAACCCTAAAAATTTAAATACCTAAACCTAAACTAAATAAAACCTAAAAATAAAATAAATAAAAAAACCTAAACCTATATTAAATAAATAAAATAAAATAAAATAAAAACCTAAACCCAATCCTAAACCTAAAAATAAAATGAAATAAAAAATAGAAAAAAAAACTAAAATATAATAAATAAAAACATAAACTAAACTAAAAAAAATGAAATAAACCTAAAAACTAAAAACCTAAATAAAATAAAAACTAATTGTAAAATAAAAAATAATAAAGCTAAAATAAAATAAAATGAAAACTAAACCTAAGAAAATAAACCTATTCATAAAACCTAAAAATAAATAAAAAATAAAATCTAAGCCTTAAATGAAAAAAAACCTAAACCTAAAATAAACAAAATAAAATAAACCTAAACCTAAACCTAAACTAAAATAAATAAAACAAAAATGTAAAGCTAAAATAAACTACACCTAAACCTTAACTAAACAAAATAAAATAAACTAAAAATAAACCTAAACCTAAACAAAAAGATAAAACCTAAAAATAAATCAAAAATAAAAACCTAAAACCTAAACCTAAGAAAATAAAATAAAAATATAAACCTAAAAATAAAAATAAAAAAATAAAAGCTAAACCTAAAAAATAAAATAAAAATAAAACTAAACTAAAAAATAAAGATAAACCTAAACCTGAACATAAAACATAAACTAAAATAAAAGACCTATACTAAAATGAATAAATAAATAAAATAAAAATAAAAAATAAACTAAAACATAAATAAAAAATATAATAAACTAAAACAAATAAAAAATAAACTAAATAAACTAAATATACCTAAACATACTAGTTTATTGAATTTAAAAAAAAACTAAACCGTAAACCCTAAATCCTAAACACTAAACACTAAACCCTAAACCCCAAACCCTAAAACCCTAAACCCTAAACCCTAAATAAAAAAAATAAAAAAAATAAACCATAAGCCTAAAGCCTAAACCCTAAAACTAACCCTAAACCCTAAACCCAAAACCCTAATGCCCAAACCCTAAACCCTAAACCTTGAACCCTAAACCCTAAACCTAAACCCTAAAAGCCTAAACCCTAAACTTAAAAACTAAAAGCCTTAACACTAAACCCTAAAACCCAACAAAACCTACAATAAAACCTAAACTCTAAACCGCAAACCCTTAACCCTAAACCCTAAACCCTAAAAACCTTAACCTAAACTAAATAAAAACTAAATATATAATAAATAAGAAAACCTTAACCTAAATTACAGAAGAGACGGTTCTAGTTATCTAAGGTTTTTGATTTGCTCTATGCATGCTCACTTTTTATCTATGTCGTCGCTTGAGTCTTAGAAAACTTGGTGTGATACTTGGTTGATCAAATCAAAAAGAAGAAATGTTGAATATGAATTTGTTCTCGGTTAAAAAAAAATCATAAACCAAAACCTAAACCATAAACCTATAACCTAAACCCTAAACACTAAACCCTAGAACCTAAACTCTAAATCCTAAAACCCTAAACCCTAAATCCTAAACCTTAAAACCTAAACCCTAAACCCTAATCCCTAAAAAGCTAAAAACCTAAACCTAAACTAAATTAAACCTATAAATAAAATAAATAAAAAAAAGCCTAAACCAAAATAAAATAGAAAATTAAAATAAAATAAAAACCTAAAATAAAACCTAAACCTTAAACCCTAAAAAGAAAATAAATAAAAAATATAAACTAAATTAAAATAAAATAAATAAAAACCTAAACTCAACTAAAAATAAAAAACCTAAATAAAATAAAATAAAACTAAATAAAACCTAAACCAAAAATAAACATAAAATAAATAAAAAATAAAACTATAAACAAAAAAAAAAACTAAACCAAAACTAAATTAAACTAAAGTAGAATAAATAAAACCTAAACCTAAACATAAAATAAACTAAACCTAAACCTAAACGTAAACCCTAAACAAATAAAATAAATTAAGAATAAACCTAAACCTAAACTAAAAAATAAATCCTAAAAATAAACCTAAATTAAAAATCTAAATCCTAAACTTAAAAATAAATATAAAAAAGTAAACCTAAAAAATAAAATAAAAATAATACTAAACTAAAAAATAAACCAAAAAGTAAACTTAAACCTAAAAATCCAATTAAATAAAAATAAACCTAAACCTAAATAAAAATAAAAAATAAAATAAACTAAAACAAATAAAAAATAAACTAAATAAACCAAAACCTACAGTTCACTTAATTTAAAAAACTAAACAAAATTTAAAAAAAAAACCTTAACCTTAAACCCTAAACCCTAAAACTACCCTAAACCTACAACCCTACCCCTAAACCCTAAACCTTAAATCCCTAAACCCTAAACCACTAAACTTAAACGAAAATAAATTAAAATAAAAAATAAAACAAAACCAAAATAAAATAAATAAAATCTAAACTAAACTAAAAAATGAAATAAACATGAAAATAAAACCTAAATTAAATAAAATTATAATAAAATAAAATAAAATAACCCTAAACAAAAAGAAAAAACTAAATAATAACCTAAACCTAAAAAGTAAACCTAAAAATAAATAAAAAAAACTTAAACACGAAACTAAAAAAAACTAAACCTAAACTAAAATAAACTAAACTAAAATAAATAAAACCTAAACCTAAAAAAAATTGTGAAATCTAAATCCTAAATCCATGACCACCCCCTCCCTAAACCTAAACCCCACCTAAACTCTAAACCCCTAAACCCTAAACCCTAAACCCTAAAACCCTAAACTCTAAACCCACACTAAACCCCAACTAAATCTAATACCAAATGCTAAACCTTAAAAAAACCCTAAACCCTAAACTAACCATAAACCTTAAACCCTAAAAGCTAAACCCTAAGCCCTAAACCCTAAACCCTAATTCCTAAAAAGCTAAAAACCTAAACCTAAACTAAATAAAACCTATTAATAAAATAAATAAAAATAAAATAAATAAGTAAATAAAATAAAACCTAAACCTAACCTAAACGGAACTAAAAGAAAATAAATTTAAAAAAAACTAAACTAAAATAAAATAAATAAAACCTAAACTAAACTAAAAAATAAAAACCTCATTAAAATAAAAACTAAACCTAACATAAAATAAAATAAAAACTAAATGAAGAGCTAAACCTAAAAAATAATTATAAAAATAAATAAAAAATAAAACCTATCCTGTAAACTAAAAAAACCTAAACCTAAAATAAAAATAAAATAAACCTAAACCAAAATAAAAATAAACTAAAGTAGAATAAATAAATCCTAAACGTAAACATAAAATAAATTAGACCTAAACCTAAAACTAAACCCTAAATAAATAAAATAAATTAAAAATAAACCTAAACCTAAACTAAAAAACAAATACAAAAATAAACCTAAATTAAAAATTTGAAGCCTAAACCGAAAAAAATAAAATAAAAACCTAAACCTAAAATTAAAATAAAATAAAAACTAACCCAAAAAATAAACCAAAACCTAAATTAAACTAAAAAAACAAATTAAAATAAA
Organism: Cymbidium sinense; assembly: GCA_021442155.1. Classification (NCBI taxonomy): domain Eukaryota; kingdom Viridiplantae; phylum Streptophyta; class Magnoliopsida; order Asparagales; family Orchidaceae; genus Cymbidium; species Cymbidium sinense. The sequence goes on along the minus strand of JAKCPB010001619.1, from coordinate 72,907 downwards.
AAATAAACTAAAATGAATAAACCAAAAATAAATTAACTAAAGTAAATTAAAATAAACATAAACCTAAATAAAAATAAAAAAAATAAAAAAAATAAAATAAATAAAAAATAAACTAAATAAACTAAAACCTACGAGTTTACTTAATTTAAAAAAAATTAAACAAAAATTAAAAAAAAAACCTTAACCCTAAACCCTAAAACTAATCTTAAACTCTAAACCTACAAACCTACACCCTAAATCTTAAAACCCTAAACCCTAAACCCTAAACCCTAAAACCTACAACCCTTAACCGTAAATCGTAAACCCTAAAAACCTAAAAACCTAAATCTAAACTAATTAGAACCTAAAAATAAAATAAATAAATAAAACCTAAACCTAGATTAAAATTAGATAATAATAAAAAAAACTTAAACTAAAACCTAAACCTAGACCTAAATGAAAAAATAATATAAAATATATAATAAATGCTAAACTAAAGCAAAATAAATAAAAATGTAAACTAAATAAAAAAAATGAAATAAACCTAAACTAAATAAAAACTGAACGTAAAATAAAAATAAAATAATCCTAAAAAAAGGAATACTAAATAAGAACCTAAACCTAAAAAATAAACCTAAAAATAAATAAAAAAACTTTAACACTAAACTAAAAAAACTAAACCTAAAATAAACAAAATAAAATAAACATAAACCTAAACTAAAATAAACTAAACTAAAATAAAAATAACCTAAACCTAAAAAAAACCTTGAAACCTAAATCCTAAATCCTAAAACTTACCCTAAACCTTAAACCCTAATCCTACAAACCTAAACCCTAAACCCTAAACCCTAAACCCTAAACCCTAAACTCTAAACCTAAAACCCTAAACCCTAAACCCTAAACCCTAAACCCTAAACCCTAAAAACTTTAACCTAAACTAAATAAAAACTAAATATATAATAAATAAGAAAACCTTAACATAAATTATAGAAGAGACGATTCTAGTTATCTAAGGTTTTGATTTCTCTATGCTCCTTTTTTTTTTATCTGAGTCTTAGAAAACTTGGTGTGATACTTGGTTGATCAAATCGAAAAGAAGAAATGTTGAATATGAATTTGTTCTCTGTTAAAAAAAAATCATAAACCAAAACCTAAGCCATAAACCAATAACCTAAACCCTAAACACTAAACCCTAGAACCTAAACTCTAAACCCTAAACCCTAAACCTTAAAACCTAAACCCTAAACCCTAATCCCTAAAAAGCTAAAAACCTAAACCTAAACTAAATTAAACATATAAATAAAATAAATAAAAAAAAGCCTAAACCAAAATAAAATAGAAAATTAAAATAAAATAAAAACCTAAAATAAAACCTAAACCTTAAACCCTAAAAAGAAAATAAACAAAAAAAAAATATAAACTAAATTAAAATAAAATAAATATAAAGATAAACTCAACTAAAAAATAAAAAACCTAAATAAAATAAAATAAAAACTAAATAAAAACCTAAACCAAAAAAATAAACATAAAAATAAATAAAAAAAACCTAACTATAAACAAAAAAAAAAACTAAACCAAAACTAAAATATACTAAAGTAGAATAAATAAAACCTAAACCTAAACATAAAATAAACCAAACCTAAACCTAAAGGTAAACCCTAAACAAATAAAATAAACTAAGAATAAACCTAAACTAAAAATAAATCCTAAAAATAAACCTAAATTAAAAAATCTAAAGCCTAAACTTAAAATAAATATAAAAGCTAAACCTAAAAATAAAATAAAATAAAACTAAACTAAAAAATAAACCAAAAAGTAAACTTAAACCTAAAAAACAAATTAAATAAGAATAAACCTAAACCTAAATAAAAATAAAAAATAAATTAAACTAAAATAAATAAAAAATAAACTAAATAAACCAAAACCTACGAGTTTACTTAATTTAAAAAAACTAAACAAAAATTAAAAAAAAAACCTTAACCTTAAATGCTAAACCTACAACCCTACCCCCTAAACCCTAAACCTTAAAACCCTAAACCCTAAACCCTAAACTTAAACATAAAAATAAATTAAAATAAAAAATAAAAACAAAACCAAAATAAAATAAATAAAAATCTAAACTAAACTAAAAAAATGAAATAAACATGAAAATAAAAAACCTAAATTAAATAAAAATTGAACGTAAAATAAAAATAAAATAATCCTAAACAAAAAGAAAAAACTAAATAATAACCTAAACCTAAAAAATAAACCTAAAAATAAATAAAAAAATGTAAACACTAAACTAAAAAAAAACTAAACCTAAACTAAAATAAACTAAACTAAAATAAATAAAACCTAAACCTAAAAAAAATGTGAAATCTAAATCCTAAATCCTAAAACTAAACCCTCCCACACTAATCCTAAACCCAAGCCCTAAACCCTAAAACCCTAAACTCTAAACAAATAAACCCTAAACCCTAAACCCTAAACCTAAACTCTAAATCTTAAACCTAAACCCTAAACACTAAACACTAAAATAAACAAACCCTAAAACCTTAAAACTAAATACTAAATGCTAAACCTTAAAAAAACCTAAAAACCCTAAACTAACCCTAAACTAAAATAAAAGCTAAACCCTAAGCTCAAACCTAAACCCTAATTCTAAAAGTAAAACCTAAACCTAAACTAAATAAAACCTATTAATAAAATAAATTTAAAACATAAAGTAAAATAAAATAAATAAGTAAATAAAATAAAAAGCTAAACCTGAACCTAAACCTGAACCTAAACCTAAAAAGAAAATAAATTTAAAAAAAAACTAAACTAAAATAAAATAAATAAAAACCTCAACTAAACTAAAAATATAAAAATGTCGTTAAAATAAAAACTAAACCTAACATAAAATAAAATAAAAACTAAATGAAGAGCTAAACTTAAAAAATAATTGCAAAAATAAATAAAAAATAAAACCTATCCTGTAAACTAAAAAAACCTAAACCTAAAATAAAAATAAAATAAACCTAAACCAAAAAAAAAATAAACTAAAGTAGAATAAATTAATCCTAAACCTAAACCTAAAATAAATTAGACCTAAACCTAAACCTAAACACTAAATAAATAAAATAAATTAAAAATAAACCTAAACCTAAACTAAAAAATAAATACAAAAAATAAACCTAAATTAAAAATTTGAAGTCTAAACCGAAAAAAATAAAATAAAAACCTAAACCTAAAATTAAAATAAAATAAAAACTAAACCAAAAAATAAACCAAAACCTAAATTAAACTAAAAAAACAAATTAAAATAAAAAACCTAAACTAAAATGAATAAACCAAAAATAAACAAACTAAAGTAAATTAAAATAAACATAAACCTAAAGAAAAATAAAAAAAATAAAAAAAATAAAATAAAAAAAATAAACTAAATAAATTAAAACCTACGAGTTTTCTTAATTTAAAAAAAATTAAACAAAAATTAAAAAAAACCTTAATCTTAAACCCTAAACCCTAAAACTAACCCTAAACCCTAAACCTACAACCCTACACCCTAAACCCTAAATCTTAAAACCCTAAACCTTAAACCCTAAATCCTAAAACCTACAACCCTAAACCCTAAATTGTAGACCTTAAAAACCTAAAAACCTAAACCTAAACTAATAAGAACCTAAAAATAAAATAAATAAATAAAACCTAAACCTAGATTAAAATTAGATAATAATAAAAAAAACTTAAACTGAAATCTAAACCTAGACCTAAACATAAAAATAATATAAAATATATAATAAATGCTAAACTAAAGCAAAATAAATAAAAATGTAAACTAAACAAAAAAATGAAATAAACCTAAACTAAATAAAAACTGAACGTAAAATAAAAATAAAATAATCCTAAAAAAAAGGAAAACTAAATAAGAACCTAAACCTAAAATATAAACCTAAAAATAAATAAAAAAACTTTAACACTAAACTAAAAAAAACTAAACCTAAAATAAACAAAATAAAATAAACATAAACCTAAACTAAAATAAACTAAACTAAAATAAAAATAACCTAAACCTAAAAAAAACCTTGAAACCAAAATCCTAAATCCTAAAACTAACCCTAAACCTTAAACCCTAATCCTACAAACCTAAACCATAAACCCTAAACCCTAAACTCTAAACTCTAAATCTTAATTCCTAAACCATAAACACTAAATCCTAAAACAAACCCTAAACCCTAAACTCTGAACCCTAAACCTACAACCCTAAACCCCAAACCTAAAACTAAACCTAAACTCTAAACCCTAAACCCAAACCCTAAACCCCAAGCCTAAACCCTAAACCCCATCCCAAAAAGTAAAAAACCTAAACCTAAATAGAACCTATAAATAAAATAAATAAAAGAACATAAGGTAAAATAAAATAAATAAATAAAATAAAATAAAAACATAAACTAATACCTGAACTTGAATCTAAACCTAAACCTAAAAAGAAACTAAATTAAAAAATAAAAACTAAATTAAAATAAAATAAATAAAACCTAAACTAAACTAAAAAAATAAAAAACCTAAATAAAATAAAAACTAAAACTAACATAAAATAAAATAAAAACTAAATAAAAAGCAAAAACTAAAACATAAACATAAAAATAAATAAAAAATGAAACCTAAATCATAAACTAAAAAAAAAAACCTAAACCTAAAATAAAAATAAAATAAACCTAAACCTAAACTAAAATAAACTAAAGTAGAATGAATAAAACCTAAACCAAAACCTAAAATAAACTAAACCTAAACTTAAACCTAAACCCTAAAAAATAAAATAAATTAAAAATAAACCTAAACCTAAAATAAAAAATAAATTCTACAAATAAACTTAAAATAAAAATCTAAAGCCTAAACCTAAAAAAATAAAATAAAAACCTAAACTTAAACAATACAACAACAACAACAACAACAAGCCTTAATCCCACTAGGTGGGGTCCGCTACATGAATCCTTCGTCTCCATTGTGTCATATTATGTGTCAAATTCTCATTTAATTCAAGTATACTAAGATCATTTTCTATACATCTTAACCAAGTCTTTTTAGGTCTACCTCTACCTTTCTTAACATAAGGAAAATCTAATGCATCTACTCTCCTAATTGGGTCATCAGACAGCCTACACTTTATGTGGCCAAACCATCTAAGGCGACTCTCCCTAATCTTATCTACCACTGGAGCTACTCCAACTTTTTCCCGAACATACTCATTTTGCATTCTATCTCTAAGAGTAAAGCCACTCATCCACCTGAGCATCCTCATCCCTAAACTTAAACAATAATAAAGAAAAAAAAACTAAACTAAAAAATTAACCAAAACCTAAACCTAAACCAAAAAAAAATAAAAAATAAAAATCTAAACTCAAATATATAAACTAAACTAAAAAAAATAAACATAAACCTAAATAAAAATAAAATAAATAAAATAAACTAAAATAAATATAAAATAAACTAAATAAACCTAAACCTACGAGTTTACTTAATTTTAAAAAAATAAACAAAAATTTAAAAAAAAACATTAACCCTAAACCCTAAACCCTAAAACTAACCCTAAACCTACAACCCTACACCCTTAAACCCTAAACCTTAAAACACTAAAGCCTAAACCCTAAATCCTAAACCTTAAACCCTAAAACCTACAAACCTAAACACTAAACCTTAAACACTAAACCCTAAAAAAAAAACCTAAAACATAAACCTACTAAATAAAACCTCAAAATAATATAAATGAATAAAACCTAAACCTAAATAAAATAAAATAATAAAATAAAATTAAAACCTAAATCTAAAAATAAAAATAAAATAAAATAAAAAAAATAGAAACTAAACTAAAAGAAAATAAATAAAAATCTAAACTAAACTAAAAAATGAAATAAACTTGAAAATAAAAAACCTATATAAAATAAAAAATTGAACGTAAAATAAAAATAAAATAAACCTTAAAAAAATAAAAACTAAATAAGAACCTAAACTTAAAAAATAAATAATAAAAAAACCTAAACACTAAACTAAAAAAAAAACTAAACCTAAAATAAATAAAATCAAAACCTAAAAAAACTCTAAAAAGTAAACCCTAAATCCTAAAACTAACCCTAAACCCTAAACCCTAAACTTATAACCCTAAACCTATAACCCTAAACTAAACCTAAACCTCTAAACTAAACTTAAACTAAACCTAAATCCTAAAACTAAACTAAAACCCTAAACTCTAAACTCTAAACCACTAAACCTCTAAACTCCTAAACCCTAAATCTAAACCTAAACCCCACCTAAATAACCTTAAATCCTTAAACCCAAATCCTAAACCTAAACTAATCTAAACTCCCTAAAAACATAAACCCCAAATCCTAAACCCCTACCTAAACTTAAAAACTTAAATTAAATAAATAAAATCTAAAAAAAACCTTAAATAAAGAAAATAAACCTAAACTAAACCTAAACTAAACCTTAACCTAAACCAAATGTAAAAATAAATAAAATGAAAAATTAAAAATAAAATAAAATAAAATAAATAAAAACCTAAACTAAACTTAAAAAATAAAATAAACCTAAAAGTAAAAAACCTAAATAAAATAAAAACTAAACATAAAATAGAAATAAACATAAACATAAAATAAGATAGAAGAAAAACTAAATAAAAACCAAAACCTAAAAAATAAACCTAAAAATAAATAAATAAAACCTAAACCCTAAACTAAAAAAACCTAAACCTAAAATAAATAGAATAAAATAAACCTAAACCTAAACTAAAATAAACTAAACTAAAATAAATAAAACATAAACAAAACCTAAAATAATCTAATCCTAAACCCTAAACTAAATAAAATAAAATCAACTAAAAATAAAGCTAAACCTAAACTAAAAAAACCTAAAAATAAACCTGAAATAAAAACCTAAAACCTAAACCTAAAAAAATAAAATAAAATGAAACTCAACTAAAAAATAAACCTAAACCTTAAAAAAGAAAAATAAAAAACCAAAGCTAAAATAAATAAACCAAATATAGATAAAATTATAAACCTAAATAAAAATATAAAATAAAATTAACTCAAATAAATAAAAAAAATAAACTAAATAAAAATCTATAACTTTACTTAATTTTTTGAAAACCTAAACCCTAAACTATAAATCGTAGTGTAATAAACCACAAATAAACTAAGCTCCTAAACCCTAAATCCTAAAGCTTTGGACCCTAAACCCTAAACCCTAAACCCTAAACCCTAAAACTAAACCTAAACCCTAAACCCTAAACCTATAACCCTAAACCCAAAATCCCAACCCTAACCTTAAAAAACCCTAAATCATAAAATCTAACTCAACCCTAAATCACCTAAACCCTAAAACTAAACCCTAAAGCTTAAATACTAAACCTTAAACTAACCTAAAACCTTAAACCTTTAAACCAAACCCCTAAAACTAAGCTAAACACTGCCTAAACACTAAACCCTAAACCCCTAAAACCCCTAAACCTTAAAGCCTAAACACTAAACCATAAACCCTAAACCCTAAACCTTAAAAACCAAAAAACTTAAACTAAATAAAACCTATAAACAAATAAATAAATAAACCTTAACCTAAATAAATAAATAAATAAAATAAACTAAAATAAATATAAAATAAACTAAATAAACCTAAACCTATGAGTTTACTTAATTTTAAAAAAATAAACAAAAATTAAAAAGAAAAACATTAACCCTAAACCCTAAACCCTAAAACTAACCCTAAACCTACAACCCTACACCCTTAAACCCTAAACCTTAAAACACTAAACCCTAGACCCTAAATCCTAAACCTTAAACCCTAAACCTACAAACCTAAACACTAAACCTTAAACACTAAACTCTAAACCCTAAAAACCTAAAAACATAAACCTAAACTAAATAAAACCTCAAAATAATATAAATGAATAAAACCTAAACCTAAATAAAATAAAATAATAAAATAAAATTAAAACCTAAACCTAAAAAATAAAAATAAAAAAAATAAAATAATAAAAACTAAACTAAAAGAAAATAAATAAAAATCTAAACTAAACTAAAAAAATAAAATAAACTTGAAAATAAAACCTATAAAATAAAATTAAACGTAAATAAAATAATAAAATAAACCTTAAAAAAAACTAAATAAGAACCTAAACTTAAAATAAATAAATAAAACCAAAACACTAAACTAAAAAAACTAAACCTAATAAACAAAATAAAATAAACCTAAACCTAAACCTAAACTTAAATCAAACCTAAACCTAAAACTAAACCCTAAATCCTAAACTAAACCCTAAAACCCTAAACCCTAAACTTAAACCCTAAACCTAAAACCCTAAACCCTAAACCTAAACTTAAACCCTAAACTCTAAATCCTAAACCTTAAACCTAAACCTAATAATCTAAACTAAACCTAAACCTAAAACCTTAAATCTAAATCCTAAACCCAAAATCTAAAACCTAAACCCTAAACATCCCTAAACTCAAACCTAAACTAAACTTTAAACCTTAAACTTTTAAAATTAAACTAAATTATCTATAAAATAATTAAAAAAAACCTAAACTTAAATAAAAGAAAATAAAACCTAAACTAAACCTAAACCTAAACCTTAACCTAAACCAAAATGTAAAAATAAAATAAAATAAAAATTAAAACTAAACTAAAATAAAATAAATAAAAACCTAAACTAAACTTAAAAAATAAAATAAACCTAAAAGTAAAAAACCTAAATAAAATAAAAACTAAACATAAAATAAAATAAACATAAACATAAAATATAGAAGAAAACTAAATAAAATCCTAAACCTAAAAAATAAACCTAAAAATAAATAAATAAAACCTAAACCCTAAACTAAAAAAAACCTAAACCTAAAATAAATAGAATAAAATAAACCTAAACCTAAACTAAAATAAACTAAACTAAAATAAATAAAACTTAAACAAACCTAAAATAATCTAATCCTAAACCCTAAACTAAATAAAATAAAATTAACTAAAAATAAAGCTAAACCTAAACTAAAAAAAACCTAAAAATAAACCTGAAATAAAAACCTAAAACCTAAACCTAAAAAATAAAATAAAAATGAAACTCAACTAAAAAATAAACCTAAACCTTAAAAAAGAAAAATAAAAAACCAAAGCTAAAATAAATAAACCAAACATAGATAAAAATTATAAACCTAAATAAAAATATAAAATAAAATTAACTCAAATAAATAAAAAATAAACTAAATAAACCTTAATCTATCACTTTACTTAATTTTTTTGAAAAAAACCTAAACCCTAAACCATAAACCGTAAGGTCTAAACCTACAACCCTAAACACTAAGCCCTAAACCCTAAATCCTAAAGCTTTGGACCCTAAACCCTAAACCCTAAACCCTAAAACTAAACCTAAACCCTAAACCCTAAACCTATAACCCTAAACCCAAAATCCCAACCCTAACCCTAAACCCTAACCCCTAAATCATAAACCCTAAACTCTGAACCTTAAACTAACCCTAAACCCTCAAAACCCTAAACCCTAAAGCTTAAATACTAAACCCTAAACTAACCTTAAACCATAAGCAAACCTTAAACCTTAAACTAACCCTAAACACTAAGCTAACCCTAAACACTAGACCCTAAACCCTAAACCCATAAAACCCTAAACCTTAAAGCCTAAACACTAAACCATAAACCCTAAACCCTAAACCTTAAAAACCAAAAAACTTAAACTAAATAAAACCTATAAATAAATAAATAAATAAACCTTAACCTAAATAAATAAATAAAATAAAATAAAAACCCAAACTAAAACCTAAACTTATAGTTAAAAATAAAATAAAATAAAAAACAAAAACTAATCTAAAATAAAAGAAATAAAAACATAAACTTAACCTAAAATAAAATAAAATAAAAACTAAATGTAAAATAAAAATAAAATAAACCTAAAATAAAATAAAATAAAAACTAAAGAAAACCTAAACCTAAAAAAATAAAAAAAAATAAAACCTAAACCCTAAACTAAAAAAAAGACTAACCTAATCCTAAAATAAACAAAATTAATCAAACCTAAACCTAAACTAAAATAAAATAATCTAAAATAAATATAACATAAATATAAAATAAACTAAACCTAAACCCTAAACTAAATAAAATAAAATAAACTAAAAATAAACATAAGCCTAAACTTAAAAAGAAAACCTAAAATAAAAACCTAAAACTTAAACAAAAAAATAAAATAAAAACCTAACCTTAAACTTAAACTTAAAAAAGAAAATAAAATAAAACTAAACTAAAAAATAAACATAACCCTAAACCAAAACTTAAAAAATAGACTAAAATAAAATACCTAAACTAAAATAAATAAACTTAAAATAAATAAACCAAACTAAATAAAAATAAAAAATAAAATAAACTAAATAAATAATAAATCAACTAAATAAACTATAAACCTAAACTATTATTTAATAAATATTTTTTATAAAACTCCTAAACCTATAAACTTAAACCCTGTAACCCTAAACCCTAAACCTAAACCTAAAACCCTAAACCTAAACCTAAACACTAAACTAAACTCTAAGAACAAATTTAATCCATAAACCTAAACCTAAACTTGACTAAACTCCTAAACTAACCTAATCCTAACCTAAAACCCTAAAACCTAAACCTTAAAACCTAAAATTATAAACCTAAACCTAAAACTTAAACCTAAAGTTTAAAGTCTAAACCCTAAACTAAACCTAAACCTAACTAAACCCCTAAACCTAAAACCTAAAACCTAAAACCTAAAACTAAACCCTAAAGCCTAAACCCTAAACCCTGAGCCTAACCTTAAATCCTAAAACCCTAAATCCTAAAACCCTCAACCCTAAACACTAAACCCTTAAACCCTTAAAACCTAAACTTAAACTAAATAAAACCTAAAAAAAATTAATAAAAAATTAAACCTAAATAAAATAAAATAAAATAAAAACCTAAACTAAAACATAAACCTAAACTTAAAAATAAAATAAAAAAAAAAAAATCTAAAATAAAATAAAGAAAAACTAGAACTAAACTAAAAAATTAAATAAACCTAAGAATAAATAATCTTAATAAAAAAGAAACTAAACGTAAAATAAAAATAAAATAAACTTAAAATAAAATAAAAGAAAAACTAAATAAAAACCTAAACCTAAAAAATAAACCTAAAAATAAATAAAAAACCCCAAAATAAAAAAAACCTAGCCCTAAAATAAAAATAAAATAAACTTAAACCTAAACTAAAATAAATTAAACTAATAAAAATAAAACGTAAACTTAAAATAAACTAAACCTAAACCTAAACTAAATAAAATAATATAAACTAAAAAATAAATCTAAACCAAAACTAAAAAATAAAACCTAAAATAAAACTTAAGTTAACCCTAAAAAAAATAAAAAACCTAAACCTAAACCTAAAAATAAAAAATAAAACCTAAGTAGAAAAAAATAAAATAATAGTAAAACTCAACAAAAAAATATACCTAGACCTAAAGCTAAAAAATAAACTAAAATAAAAAACCTAAACTAAAATAAATAAACCTAACATAAATAAACTAAACTAAATAAAAATAAAAAAATAAAATAATCTAAAATAAATAAATAAAATGAAGTAAGTAAACCTAAACCTACCAGTTTACTTAATTTTAAAAAAACCCTAAAACCAAAATACTTAACCCTAACCCCTAAAACCCCAAACCTTAAACCCTAAAACTAAGCCAAAACCCTAAACCCTAAAATACTTAAACCCTAAACCCTAAACCTTAATCCTAAACCCTAAATGCTAAAAGCATAAACCCTAAAACCCTAAACCCTAAACCCTACAGTTTAAACCCTATATTCTAAACCCTAAACCCTAAACCTAAACCCTAAACCTAAACCCTAAACCCTAAACCAAACCAAAAAAAGCAAGTCAATAAATTTTAAAAAGAACACCTAAACTCTAAAACCTAAAAAACATAAACCTAAACCCTAAGAATGGGCTGAACCTTGATGGCAGAAAGATCATCATAAACTAGGCTTAGTCTAGATCTGGCTATGGAGGCGAAGGTAGACGTGATGATTATAACAATGGTGGTGGGGGATCTAGAGGTGATAGTGAATATCATGATGGTGGTCAAAGAAGTGGTGGTTATGGAGGCGAAAGGAGCGATGAAGGTTATAGCCATGATGGTGGTGCATGGAGAGATCAGGGATATGATGGTGGATCCCGTTACTCGAAAGGCCGAGGTGGTTCTGATGAGAACTGGAGAAACTGAAGGATGACCGATCCGATTTACTGTTTATGAAATTGTGTCTTTTAAAATAAAAATAAATTAAAATAAAATAAAGTAAAACCTAAACTAAACTAAAAAATAAAATAAACCTTAGAATAAAAAACATTAATAAAATAAAAACTAAACATAAAATCAAAATAAAATAAACTTAAAATAAAATAAAATAAAAACCTAAACCTAAAAAATAAACCTAAAAATAAAACCTAAAAAGAAAGAAATGAAGAATTAGACCTAAACCCTAAACTAAAAAAATAAACAACAACAACAACAACAACAACAACAAGCCTTAATCCCACTATCCTACATGAATATCTCCATTGTGTCCCAAAAAATAAACCTAAATAAAAATAAACTAAACTAAAATAAATAATAATTAAACCAAAAATAAACCTAAACCCTAAACCAACTAAAATAAAAACTCTAAAATAAATAAGCTAAGTTCTAAAAATAAAAAAATAAACCTAAATTAAAAAATAAACTATAATAAATATAAAAATAAACTAAATAAACCTAAACCTATGGGTTTACTTAATTTAAAAAAAAATCCTAAACCTTAACCCCTAAACCCTAAACCCTAAACCCTAAATCTTAAAACTAACCCTAAACCTACAACCTTAAACCCTAAACCCAAAACCTAAAACCATAAGTAACCCTAAACCCTAAACTCAATCCAAAAACCTAAATTCTAACAACATAAACCCTAATACCCTAAATCATAAACACTAAACTCTACACCCTAACCCTAAACATTAAACCCTAAATCCCAAACCCTAAACCTAAACTTAAAGTAACTAAATAAATTAAAAACTAAACGTAAACCCTAAATCCTAATAAACCTAAACCTTAACCTAAACCTTTAGAATGCATAGAACCTTGACGATAAGAACATCACTATCAACCGTGCTCCTAGACCAAGGGTGGAGGTGAAGGCGATGGTGACTATTATCGCATTGGTGGTGGTAGATTTGGAGGTGCTGGTGGATATGGAGGTGGTGGTTATGGACGCAGGAGGAGCAACGAACATTACAACCATGGTGGCTATAGATGGAGAGATCGGGGATACGATGGTGGATCCCGCTACCCGAGAGGCTAAGGTGGTTCTGATGGGAACTGCAAAAATTGTAGAACTATCGACCCTAAACCCTAGAACCCTAAGCCATAAATCCTAAACCCTAAACCCTAAACCTTAAACCCTAGGAAGCGAAAAACCTAAACCTAAACTAAATAAAACCTAAAAGAAAACCTAGACCAAAATAAAATAATAAAGAAAACTAAACTAAGACCTAAACCAAAACCTAAACTTAAAAAGAAAATAAAATAAAAAATAAAAATAAGACTAAAATAAAATAAATTAAAACCTAAACTAAACAAAAAAACCAAAATAAAATAAAACACAAACTTAAAATAAAAATAAAATAATCCAAAATAAAATAAAATAAAAACTAAATAAAAACCAAAACTTAAAAAATAAACCTAAAAAAATAAAAAACCTAAACCCTAAACTAAAAAAACCTAAACCTAAAATAAAAATAAAATAAACATAAATTGAAACTAAAATAAACTAAACCAACATAAATAAAACATAAATTTAAAATAAACAAAAAATAAACTTAAACCTAAACTAAAAATAAAACATAAAAATAAACCTAAAATAAAAACCTAAAACCTAAACCTAAAAAAATAAAATAAAAACCTAAACTTATATAATAAAATAAAAATATAACTAAACTAAAAAATAAACCAGAAATTAAACATAAAAATAAATAATAAACTAAAATAAAAAACCTAACCTAAAATATATAAACCTAAAATAACTAAACTAAACTAAATAAAAAATAAAATACACCTAAATAAAAAATAATAAAATAAACTAAATAAACCTAAATTTACCAGTTTACTTAATTTAATAAAAATAAAATAATAAAAGAATAAAAATATAATAAAAAGAAAAACCTTAAACCCTAAACTCTAAACTCTAAATCTAATCCTAAACCCTAAACCTAAAACCTAAACCTAAAACCCTAAACCAAAACTAAAACCATAACTAAACAAATCCTAAACTCCTAAATTACCCTAAACCTCTAAACTAAACCTAAACTCTAAACTTAAACTTTAAACTCTAAACCCTAAATCAAACCTAAACTTAAACTAAAATAAAAACTCCTAAAACCCTAAACCCTAAACTAACTATAAACTCTAAACCTAAAACCCTAAAGCTAAACCTTAAACCTAAACTAGCTCAAAACCTTAAACCCTAAATCTTGAACCCTAAACCTTGAACCCTAAACCATGAAACCCTAAACTGAAAACCCTAAACCCTAAACCTAAACCCTAAAAGCATAAACCCTAAACCTTAAACCCTAAACCCAAAACCCTAAAACTTATGGCCATAAACCCTAAACCCTAAACCCAAGCCCTTAACCCTAAACCCTAAAACATTAAAACCTTAACCTAAACTAAATAAAACCTAAATATATAATAAATAAAAAACCTTAACCTAAATTAAATAAAAATAATAATATAAAATAAAAACCTAAATTAAAACCTAAACCTAAACCCAAACCTAATCCTAAAAATAAAATAAAAAAAAAATTAAAAAACTAAAATAAAAACCTAAACAAAACTACAAAATAAAATAAATCTAAAATAAAAAACTTAGATAAAATAAAATTGAAAAAAAAATAAAATAAACATAATATAAAATGAAATAAAAACTAAATAAAAACCTAAACTAAAAAATAAACCTTTAAATTAAACCTAAAAGTAAAGAAAAAATAAAAGCTAAACCCTAAACTAAAAAAAATCCTAATCCTAAAATAAAAAAAATAAAATAAACATTAACCTAAACTAAAATAAACTAAAATAAAATAATTAAAACCTAAACCAAAACCTAAAATAAACTAAACTTGAACCCTAAACTAAATAAAAAAATAAACTAAAAATAAACATAAACCTAAACTTAAAAATAAAACCTAATAATAAAGCTAAAATAAAAACCCAAAACCTAAACCTAAAAAAATAAAATAAAAACCTAAACCTAAACCTAAAAATAAACAATAAAACTTAAACTTTAAAAATAACTTAAAAATAAAACTAAACTAAAAAATAAACTTAAACCTAGATTTAAATCTAAAAAATAAACTAAAATAAGAAACCTAAACTAGAATAAATAAACTAAATAAAATAAAAATAACAAAGAAGTCTAAATAAAAATAAAAAAATTAAAATGAACTAAAATAAATGAAAATTAAACTACATAGATTTAAACTTACCAGGTTACTTAATTTAAAAAAAACCCTAAACTTTAAACCCTAAACCCTAAATCCTAAATCTTAAACCCTAAACCCTAAACCCTAAACACTAAACCCTAAACACTAATCCCTAAAACTAACCCTAAACCCTAAACCTGCAACCCTAAACTCTAAACCCTAAACCTTAAACACTAAAAAATCCTAAACCCTAAATAAAAACAAAAATAAAAAAAATAAAAAAGCCCTAAGACTAAACCCTAAACCCTAAACACTAAAAAATAAAAAACTTAATCCTAAACTAAATAAAACCTAAAAATAAAATAAATTAAAAAAATCTAATAATAAATAAAAGAAAAACCAAAACTAAAACCTAAACCTAGATCTAAAAATAAAATGAATTAGAAAATTAAAGTTAAACTAAAATAAAATAACTAAAAACCTAAACTAAACTGAAAAAATAAATTAAACCTAAGAATAAAAAACCTAAATAAAAAAAGCTAAATGTAAAATGAAAATAAAAAACTTAAAATAAAATAAAATAAATACTAAATAAAAACCTAAACATAAAAAATAAACCTAAAAATAAATAAAAAATAAAACCTAAACCCTAAACTAAAAAAACTAAACATAAAATAAAAATAAAATAAATAGAATAATATAAACCTAAACCTAAACTAAAATAAACTAAACTAAGATAAATAAAACCTAAACCTAATCTTAAAATAAACTAAACTTAAACCTAAACTTAAAGTAAATAAAATAAAATAAACTAAAAATAAACCTATACCTAAACTAAAAAATAAACCAAAAATAAAAACCTAAAACCTAAACATAAAAAAATTAAATAAAAGCCTAAACCTAAACCTAAAAATAAAAATAAAACCTAAACCTAAAAAAATAAATAAAAATAAAACTCAACTAAAAATAAAACCTAAACCTAAACCTAAACCTAAAAAATAAACTAAAACAAAAACCTAAACTAAAATTAATAAGCCTAAATTAATAAACTAAAGTAAATAAAAAGAGCATAAATAATAATAAAAAAATAAAATAAACTAAAATAAATAATAAATAAACTAAATAAACCTAAACCTACTAGTTTACTTAAGTTTCAAAAAAAAAAAACCCTAATCCTAATATCTTAAACCCTAAACCCTAAACCCTAAACCTACAACACTATATCTGCAATCCTAAACCATAAACTGTAAACCCTAAAGCCTATAAATTCCTAAACCCTAAAGCCTAAAAATTTCTAAACCTGAAACCTTAAACCCTAAACCCTAAACCCTAAAATCATAAACCATAATAAACCCTAAATCATAAACCCAGATTGAGCTAATTTTTATGAAAGGTGATCTTAAAGAAGTCAGTGAAGAGGTTGCAAAGTATGAAGTTAGCAAGTACCCATGTTGGTCTTATTGCCTATTGTGGTTGCTCCGTGCAACATTGGTATGGATCCTTCATAGACTTCTTTTTTCTAGGTTCTCAACATCCCAACAAAGATCAACAAGGGTATTGTTGAAATTATCACCCCAGTTATGCTGATTAAAAAGATGATAAGGTGGGATCCTCGAGGCTACTCCTCGAAAGTCAGTATTAGGCCATTCTCTTATGGCCTTGTAGTTCAGTCTATGTTTGATGATGGTTCATGAGGTGCTTGACCTTAGTGAAGATGATCTCATTGAGAAGTTTTCGGTAGTCCTTTCAATGTTCACTTCTCTCTCACTAGCCCTCTCTTATCCCACCCTTGTTGCAGTGCCCCACATGTTCATCAACTCTTACAAGAATGTCCTCACCATCGTGATTGCCACTGATTACACATATGCGTGGGCTGAGAAGTTTAAGGAGTATTTGAAGGATCTTAGCAAATTTATTTACGCTCATACGCCAAGCTACTCAATGCTATTGTGGAAGAGAAGAAGGAAGAGCCTATTGATGAATAATGTCTTGTTTGATTACAAGAATGTCCTCACCAAACAATACATTATCCTTTAATAACTAATAATATAGGATAAAATTAAATGCAATTCAAAAATTCACAACAAAATAGTAAATGAAGGAAGACATCCTCTATCTAAAACTTGAACCCTAAACCTTAAAGCCTAAAAATAATAATAATAATAAAACCTTAACACTAAACCCTAAACCTACAACCCTATAACCTAAACCTTAAACCCTAAAACCCTAAACCCCAAACCCCAAACCTTAAGCCCTAAACCCTAAACCCTAAAAACCTAAACCCTAAACCCTAAACCCTAAACCCTAAAAACCTAAAAACCTAAACCTAAACTAAATAAACATAAAAATAAAATAAATAAAACCTAAACTTAAATAAAATAAAAAAATAAAATAAAATTAAAACCTAAACAAAAACCTAAACCTAGACCTAAGCAGAAAATAAAATAAATTAAGTAAAAACCTAAACAAAACTAAATAAAATAAAATAAACTTAAGCAAAAAAACCTAAATAAAATAATAACTAAACCTAAAAAAATAAAATAAACCTAAAATAAAATAAAATAAAAACTAAATGAAAACCTAAATCAAAAAATTAAATAAAAAATAAAGCCTAAACCCTAAACTAAAAAAACTAAACCTAAAATAAAAATAAATTAATCAAAATAAATTAAACTTAAACCTAAACTAAAATAAACCAAACTAAAATAAATAAAACCTAAACTTAAAATAAACAAAACCTAAACCTAAACTGAAACTAAATAAAATAAAATAAAGTAAAAATAATCCTAAACATAAACTAAAAAACAAAACCTAAAAATAAACTTAAAATAAACACATAAAACTTAAACCTAAAAAAATAAAATAAAAACCTAATCCTAAACCTAAAAATAGAAAATAAAACCTAAACCTAAAAAATAAACTAAAAATAAAACTCAACTAAAACCTAAACCCAAAAATAAAAATTAAAGTAAAATAATAACCCTAAATAATAAATAAATTAAACAAAAATAAATAAACTAAACTAAAAAAAAACCCTAAGTAAAAATAAAATATAAAATTAACTAAAGAAATAAAAAAAATTAAACTAAATAAACCTAAACCTATCGGTTTACTTAATTTAAAAAAAACTTAAATCCTAAACACTAAACCCTAAACCATAAAACCTAAAAATAAAAATAAAATCCTAACCTATAACCTCAACCTAAAAAAAAAACCTAAACCTTATCCCTAAAACCCTAAACCCAAACCCTAAACCTAAACCTAATCCCTAATCCTAAACCATAAACCCTAAACCCTAAACACTAAACCCAAAACCCTAAACCCTAAAGCTAAACACTAAATCCTAAACCCTAAACCCTAAACTAACCCTAAATAAGCCCTAAACCTAAAAATAAACCTAAAACCCTAAACCCTAAGCCTCTAAATAAAACCTAAAATAAACCTAAAATAAAATAAATAAATAAAACCTAATAAATAAATAAAATAAAATAAAATAAAATAATTAAAATGTAAATAAATTTAAATTAAATACTAAAAAAAAATAAAAATAAAATAAACTAAACTAAAAAAAAAATAAATAAATAAAACCTAAATAAAATAAAATAAAAAAACCTAAAATAAATAAATAAAATAAAATAAAAAACTAAATAAAAAACTTAAAACCTAAAAAATAAACATAAAACCTAACCTAAAATAAACTAAACCTAAACCTAACTAAAATAAACTAAAATAAATAAAATCTAAATTAAAAAATAAAACTTAAAATAAACCTAAAATAAAAACCTAAAACCTAATTTAAAAAAATAAAATAAAAATCTCAATCTAAACCTTAAAAAAAAACCTAAACCTAAAAAATAAAGTAAAATAAAAACCCTAAACTAAAAAAATAAATAAACCTAAATGAATAAACTAAACTAATAAAAAATAAAAAATAAACCTAAGTAAAATTAAAATATAAAATAAACTAAATAAATAAACTAAATAAACCTAAACCTAAATTTGTTTAACTTTAAAAAAAAGAAAATCCTAAACCCTAAAATCTAAGCCCTAAACCCTAAACCTACAACACTAAACCTACAAACCTAAACCATAAACCTTAAACCCAAACCTTAAAAAACCCTAAACCCTAAGCCCTAAACCTTAAATTGTAAACCCTAAACCCTAAACCCTAAGCCCTAAAAACATAAACCCTAAAAGCCTAAACCCTAAACCATAAACCCTAAACTGATTGAGCTAATTTTTATAAAATGTGATATTAAAGACAAAGAATGTTGTGGTTCCTCCAGCAACATCCTGATCCTTCATGCACTTCTTTCTTCTAGGTTCTCAAATCCCAACTAAGATCAAAAGGGTACCTGAAATTATCACCCCTGAACTATATAAAAAGCAATAAAGTGGGATCCTCAGGGTCGCTTCCTCGCTAAACTGGGATTAGCCATTCTCTTATGGCCTTGTCATCTAGTTTATGTATGATAATGGTTCCATATTCAGTCTTGAGGTGCTTGACCTCACTAAAGATGATCTCATCGAGAAGTTTTTGACGGGCCTTTTAATGATCACTTCTCTCATTCTATCCCTCTATTATCCCACCCTTGCTGCAACACCCCACATGTTCATCAACGCTTATAAGAATATCCTCGCCATCATGATTGCCACTGATTACACATTCCCGTAAGCCAAGAAGGTTAAGGACTATTTGAAAGATCCTCGTAAATTTAATGTGGTTATTGCACCTGATGCTTCACACTCTTACATCGCTACTCAACCGTAAGAAGAGAAGAAGGAAGAGCCTACTAAGGAATCAGATGATGATATGGGTTTTAACTTATTCGATAAAGCTTTGTCGGGCTTCTATAAAATCAAATTTTATTATCTTTGGGAATTAAATCATTTTGTGAAATATTACTTTTGTACATTTTTAAATTGCATTTTATTTTATCCTATTTTATTAGTTATTAAAGGATCATGTCTTGTTTGATTTGGTAATTTCTTATTTTTTATGGAATTATTTCAGTTAAAAAAACCCTAAACCCTAAAACCCAAACCCTAAACCTAAACTTAAAGTAACAAAATAAATTAAAAAATAAACCTAAACCCTAAACCTAATAAACCTAAACCTAAAACCTAAGAATGGGAAGAACCCTAACGATAGGAACACCATGATCAACTCTCGCCTAGATCCGTGGTGCGTGCAAAGGTGAGGGTGGAGGCGAGGCGGCTATTGCAATAGGTGGGGATCCGGAGGTGTTGGTGGGTTTGAGGGTGGTTGAGTAATGGTATGGAGGTGAAGGATAGGTTATAGCCATGGTGGTGACAGAGATTACAACCATGGTGGTGACGGAGATTACAACCATGGTGGTGACGGAGATTGGTTATTATTATGGGTCGGTTGTTGGTATTTTAGTCGTTTTTTCTTGTCTTGGGTGATTTGGCTCGATGGTCGCCTATTTTACATTGACTTGGGTTTTCACCGCTATGGTGGTTGCCTAAGAGGCTATGTTATCAATCGCTTGGTTGTCACCCATTTAATGGTTTTTTGGCTATTCTTTTTTTTCCTACTAGGGTCCCACCTTTATTGGTTACTAATGATGGGCTATTCTGGTCTTATGGATGTTTTACTTATGGTTTTTGAATTTTGAATCTTGGTTGGTTGCTTTTTCATTGAGCCTTTGGTGTCTGACATCCTTATCGATCCTTTGAATTGAGAATTTTGGTTTCGTGTGATTGGTATCGCCTTTGGCCCCTTGTGTGTGTGTGGCCTTGATGTTGGCTTGTATCAAGTATGTTGGTGCTAGTTTTGGTGATGGTACTACTTGGTTTCATTAGATTGTCCAATGATCCCTATAACTTCTGGTCTTTATGTGATTGGCCTATTGTGGTTTGGTGGGTTGGCTTATGCATGCATGTCATGATGATTTGTGTTACCCACCTCTCTCTAGTTGGTAGTGTTACATATGATTATAACCCTTATTTATGAAGTTTGATGCTCATATGTATTGTCCCTCGAGATGATCTTAACTCTCAGCCTTCTCTCTTTCTCCTTTGCTCTCTTAATCCTTATTCTTTTAGCTTTGACTTTGCCTTGGTAGTATTTTTGCAAATTTCTTTTATAGGTTGGAACTTTACAGATGGTCATTTCTACCATCCCTAGTGTTGTTGTTGATCTTGTTATCTTGCTTTCAAAGGAATCTGAACTGCCATGACTCAACTTTTTATTTTAATGTTTTATTTTAGTGTTACTCATGTCCTTTCGCTTATGTTTTTTTAGATGTTATTGTTTTGTTTTCTATTTTCTCTTCTAGTGTTAGGGGGTTTATCTCTTAGTTTCTAGTTTTGTGAGCTGAGATTTCTAAGCTTTAATGACATTGTTTTACTTTTATGGTAATAAAAAAACCCTACACCCTAAACCCTAAACCCTAAACCCTAAATCCTAACCCTAAACCATAAACCAAAAGCTAAAGTAACTAAATAAATTAAAAAAATAAAGCTAAACCCTAGATCCTAATAAGCCTAAACATAAACCTAAACCCTAAGAATGGCCAAAACCTTAACGGCAAGAACATAACCGTCAACTAGGCTCTAGATCCAAGGATGGAGGTGAAAGTGAGGCTAAGCTATCGAATGGTGGTGGGGATCTAGAGGTGCTTGTGGATATGGAGTGGTGGTCGAAAGTGGTGGAGGGAGGATGGAGGTTATACCGTGGTGGAGGGGAGAGATCGAGGATATGATGGTGGATCCCACTACTGAGAGGTGGGGTGGTTCCATGGGAACTGAGAACTAATAATGGTCATCAAGAACTTATGGAATTGTGTCTTTAGAAGACGATTCTATTCTAAGGTTTTGATGTATGCACACTTTTGATTTATGTCGCCGCTGAGTCTTAGAAACTTGATGTGTTACTTGGTTGATCAAATCAAAAAGAAGAAATGTTGAATATGAATTTGTTCTCTGTTAAAAAAACTCATAAACCAAAACCTGAACCATAAACGTAAAACCAAAACTCTAAACCCTAAACTCTAAACCCTAAAACCCTAAACCCTAAACCCTAAACCTTAAAACCTAAACCTAAACCTAATCCCAAAAAAAAAAAACCTAAACCAAAAGTAAATTAAACCTATAAATAAAATAAATAAAACAAATAAACCAAAATAAAATAAAATAAAATTAAAATAAAATAAAACCTAAACTAAAACCTAAACCTAAACCTAAAAAGAAAATAAATTAAAAAAATATAAACTAAATTAAATGAAAATAAATAAAACCTAAACTAAACTAGAAAATAAAAACCTAAATAAAATAAAACCAAACCTAACATAAAATAAAATAAAACTAAATAAAAGTTAAACCTAAAAAAATAAACATAAAATAAATAAATAAATATAACCTAACTATAAACTAAAAAAAAAACCTAAACCAAAACTAAAATAAACTAAAGTAGAATAAATAAAACCTAAACCTAAACATAAAATAAAATAAATCTAAACCTAAACCTAAACTCTAAACAAATAAAATAAACTAAAAATAAACCTAAACCTAAACTAAAAAATAAATCCTAAAAATAAACTTAAACTAAAAACTAAAGACTAAACTTAAAAAATAAAAATAAAACCTAAACCTAAAAAATAAAATAAAATAAAAAACTAAAAAAAAAAAAATAAACCATAACCAAACTTTAACCTAAAACAAAACAAAATAAAAAACCTAAACTAAAATAAATAAAAATAAACATAAACCTAAATAAAATAAAAAAATAAAATAAACTAAAATAAATAAAAAATAAACTAAATAAATCAAAACCTACGAGTTTACTTAATTAAAAAAATTAAATAAAAATTTAAAAAAAACCTTAACCCTAAACCCTAAACCCTAAACCTACAACCCTACCCCTAAACCCTAAACCTTAAAACCCTAAACCCTAAACCCTAAACCCTAAAACCTACAACCCTAAACCCTAAACCCTAAACCCTAAATCATAAACCCTAAAACCTAAAAACCTAAACCTAAACTAAATAGAACCTAAAAATAAAATAAATAAATAAAACATAAACCTAAATAAAATTAAATAATAATAAATAAATTTAAATTGAAACCTAAACCTAGACCTAAACGTAAAAAAAACTAAACTAAAATAAAATAAATAAAAATCTAAACTAAACTAAAAAAATAAAATAAACTTGAAAATAAAAAACCTAAATTAAATAAAATTGAACGAAATAAAAAATAAAATAACCCTAAACAAAAAGAAAAACTAAATAAGAACCTAAACCTAAAAAATAAACCTAAAAATAAATAAAGAATCCTAAACACTAAACTAAATAAACAAAACCTAAAATAAACAAAATAAAATCAACCTAAACCAAAACTAAAATAAACTAAACTAAAATAAATAAAACTTAAACCTAAATAAAACACAGAAACCTAAAATCTAAATCTTAAAACTAACCCAAAACCTTAAACCCTAATCCTACAAACCTAAACCCTAAACCCTTAACCATAAAACCCTAAACTCTAAATCCTAAACCCTAAACCCTAAACCCTAAACCCTAAACACTAAATCCTAAAAAACCTTAAATCCTAAACCCTAAATCTTAAACAAACCCTAAACCCTAAACCCTAAAACCTAAACCCTAAGCCCTAAAAGCTAAACCCTAATTCCTAAAAACCTAAACAAACTTAAACCTAAATAAAAACCTATTAATAAATAAATAAAAAACATAAAAAAAAATAAAATAAATAAATAAAATAAAATAAAACATAAACTTATACCTAAACCCCGAACCTAAACCTAAAAAAGAAATAAACTAAAAAATAAACTAAAGTAAAATAAAATAAATAAAACCTAACTAAACTAAAAAAATAAGAAACCTAAATAATAATAAAATAATATAAAATAAACAAAATTAAATAAAAGCTTAAAAATAAATAAAATAAATAAAAAATAAAACCTAAACTCTAAACTAAGAAAATCCTAAACCTAAAATAAAAATAAAATAAACCTAAACCAAAACAAAAATAAACTAAAGTAGAATAAATGAAACCTAAATAGAAACCTAAAATGAACTAAACCTAAACCTAAACCTAAACACTAAACGAATAAAATAAACTAAAAAAAACATAAACCTAAACTAAAAAATAACCTAAAATTAAAAAAAAAAAAAAATCTAAAGCCTAAACCTAAAAAAAATAAAATAAAACCTAACCTAAAAAATAAAATAAAAATAAAACTAAACTAAAAAATAAATCAAACCTAAACTTAAACAAAAAAATAAACTAAAATAAATAAACCTAAATAAACTAAACAAAATAAAATAAACAAAACCTAAATAAAATAAAATAAACTAAAATAACTAAAAATAAAGTAAATAAACCAAAACCTATGAGTTTACTTAATTTAAAAAAAATTAAACAAAAATTAAAAAACAAACCTTAACCCTAAACCCTAAACCCTAAAACGAACCCTAAACCCTAAACTTACAACCCTACACCCTAAACCCTAAACCTTAAAATCATAAACCCTAAACCTTAAACCCTGAAACCTACAACCCTAACCCTAAACCTTAAACACTAAACCGTAAAACCTAAAAACCTAAACCTAAACTAAATAGAACCTAAAAATAAAATAAATAAGTAAAACCTAAACCTAAATAAAATTAAATAATAATAAAAAAACTTAAACTAAAACCTAAATGTAGACCATAATGTAAAAATAATATAAAATAAAAAATAAAAGCTAATAAAATAAATAAAATCTAAACTAAACTAAAAAAAAATAAACTTGAAAATAAAACCTAAATTAAATAAAATTGAACGAAAATAAAATAAAATAACCCTAAAAAAACTAAATAAGAATCTAAACCTAAAAATAAACCTAAAAATAAAAAAAAACCTAAACACAAAACTAAAATAAACTAAACCTAAAATAAAATAAAATTAAACCTAAACTAAACTAAAATAAATAAAACCTAAACCTAAAAAAACCCTGAAACCTAAATCTTAAATCCAAAAACTAACCCTAAACACTAAATCCTAATCTTACAAACATATACCCTAAACCCTAAACACTGAAACCATAAACTCTAAACCCTAAACCCTAAACCCTAAACCCTAAACACTAAACCTTAAATCTAATCCCTAAACCATAAAACTAAACCCTAAAAGAAACCCTAAACCTAAACTCAACCCTAAACCTAAACCCTAAACCTTAAAACCTTAAATCAGAACCCTAAACCCTAAAACTAAACCCTAAACTAAACCTAATCTAAAAGTAAAACCTCCTAAATAAAACCTATAAAATAAATAAAAAACAAAGCAAAATAAAATAAATAAAATAAAATATAATAAAAACCTAAACTACCTAAACTAAACTAAACCTAAAAGAAAAAAATTAAAACTAAAATAAAACCTAAACTAAAAAAATAAAAAACATAAATAAAATAAAACTAAACCTAACAAAAAAATAAATAAAACTAAATAAAAGCTAAACAAAAAAATATAAAAATAAAAATAAACCTAAATCAGAAACTAAAAAAAAACTAAACCTAAAATAAAAAATAATAAACCTAAAAACTAAACTAAAGTAAAATAAATAAAACATAAACCAAACCTAAAATAAACAAACCTAAACCTAAACCTAAACAAATAAAATAAATTAAAAAATAATCCTAAAAATAAAAAAAATATAAAATAAAAAATCTAAAAAACCTAAAAAAATAAAAATAAAAAACCTAAACCTAAATAATAAAAAAATAAACTAAACTAAAATAAAATAAAAAAACCTAAACCTAAACCAAAAAAAATAAACAAAAAATAAAAAATCTAAAAAACATATAAACTAAACTAAATAAAAAATAAATAAACCTAAATAAATAAAATAATAAAATAAACTAAAATAAATATAAAATAAACTAAATAAACCTAAACCTAAAGTTTAAAATAAAAAAATTTAAAAAAATTAAAAGATAAACCTTAACCCTAAACCCTAAACCCTAAAACTAAACTAACTAAACCTACAACCCAACAACCTAAACCATAAACCTAAACACTAAACCCTAAATAAACCCTAAAAACTAAACCCTAAACCTAAACCTAAACCCTAAACCCTAAACATAAACCCTAAACCCTCAACCTAAACCTAAACTAAATAAACCAAATAAAATAAATAAATAAACCTAAACCTAAATAAAATAAATAATAAAATTAAATAAAACATAAACTTAAACCTAAACCTAAATAAACCTAAACTAAAAATAAATAAAAAATAAAATAAAATTAAACTAAAAAATAAATAAACATCTAAACTAAACTATAAAATTAAATAAAATAAAACCTATATAAAATAAATAAAAATAAATAAAAAATATAAAAAATAAATACTAAATAAGACCTAAACCTCAAAAATAAATAATAAAAAAACCTAAAAACTAAATTAAAAGAAAAACTAAACCTAAAATAAATAAAATAAAATAAACCTAAACCTAAACTAAAAGAAATAAAACCTAAACCTAAACCCCTAAAAATAACCCTAAACCTAAAAAAAAACCTAAACCCTAAACTTAAACCTAAAACCTAAACTAAAACCCTAAACCTAAACTAAACCTAAACCTAAACCCTAAACCCTAAACCCTAAACTCTAAACCCTAAATACAAGATAAACCTAAAACATAAACCTAAACCTAAACCCTAAACTAACCCTAAACCTAAACCCTAAACCTAAACCTAAACCTAAACCTAAAATCTAAATAAATTAAAACTAAACCTAAACCCTAAACTCATAAACCTAAACCTAAACCTAATTAACCTAAAATATAAATCTATCTAATAGGTGAAAAAAGGCTATCACAATATTTGAGCCCATGGATAAATAAAAAGCTATAAACCTAAAGACTGAGATAAATGGTGGTTCCCTAAACTAAAACCAAACTAAAGAAACCTAAATCTAAACCCCAAGCCCTAAACCCTAAACCCAAAACCCTAAACCCTAAACCTTAAACCCTAAGAAGCTAAAACCTAAACTTAAAAAAAAACCCAAAAAAACTAAAATAAAATAATAAAATAAAACCTAAACTAAACCTAAACCTAAACCAAAACCTAAAAGAAGATAAAATAAAAAATAAAAGAAAGAAAAATAAAATAAATAAAAAACCTAAACTAAACAAAAAAGAAACTAAATAAAATTAAAGCAAACCTAAAAAAGAAACCTAAAATAAAATAAAATAAAAAAAAAAAAACATAAACCTAAAAATAAACCTAAAAACCTAAATCCTAAACTAAAAAAACCTAAACCTAAAAAAATAAATAAATATAAACCTTAACAAAACTAAACCAACATAAATAAACCACAAGCCTAAACCTAAACTCTAAATAAATTAAAATAAGCTAAAAATAAACCTAAACCTAAACTAAAAAAATAAAACCTAAAAATAAACCTAAAATGCTAACCTAAAACCTAAACCTAAAAAAATATAATAAAAACCTAAACCTATATAATAAAATAAAATTAAAACTAAACTAAAAATTAAACTAAAACATAAACATAAAAATAAAAAATAAACTAAAATAAAAAACCTAGCCTAAAATAAATAAACCTAAAATAACTAAACTAAACTAAATAAAAATAAAAAATAAAATAAATTAAATAAACTTAAATATACCATTTTACTTATTTAAAAAATAAAAAATAATAAAAATAAAATCCCTAAACCTGAAACCCTAAACTCTAAACTCTAAAACTAATCCTAAACACTAAACTAACCCTAAACCTAAACCCTAAACCCTAAACCCTAAACTTAAAACCTAAACCCTAAACCTAAACCTAAACCCTAAATAAACCCTAAACCTAAACCTAAATCCAAAAACTCTAAACCCTAAACCATAAACCCTAAATCCTAGACCCTAAAACATACAACCCTAAACCTTATACACTAAAACCCAAACCCTAAACACTAAACCCTAAATCGTAAAAACTAAAAAACATAAAAGCCTAAACCTAAACTAAATAAAACCTAAAATAAAATAAATAAAAAAAACCTAAATCTAAGTAAAATAAAAAAAATAAAATAAAAAAACCTAAACTAAAACATAAACCTATACCTAAACCTAAATGTAAATATAAAATAAAATAAATAATAAAAACTAAACTAAAATAAAATAAATAAAAACCTAAACTAAACTAA
This sequence comes from Cymbidium sinense, assembly GCA_021442155.1. Lineage (NCBI taxonomy): Eukaryota > Viridiplantae > Streptophyta > Magnoliopsida > Asparagales > Orchidaceae > Cymbidium > Cymbidium sinense. The sequence continues at coordinate 44,281 of JAKCPB010001619.1, read as the reverse complement.
AAAAATAAAATAAATCAAAAAATAAAAAGCCCAAATAAAATAAAAAGTAAATGTAAAATAAGAATAAAATAAACCTTAAATAAATACTTAAATAAATAAAAAAATAAAACCTAAACCCTAAACTTAAAAAAAAACCTAAACCTAAAATAAATAAAATAAAATAAACCTAAATCTAAACTAAAATAAACTAAACTAAAATAAATAAAACCTAAACCTAAACCTAAAATAAACAAAACCTAAACTCTAAACAAAATAAATTAAAATAATCTAAATATAAACGTAAACCTAAGCCTGAAAAAATATAAACCTAAAACCTAAACCTAAAAAAAGAACATAAACCTAAACCTAAAAATAAAAAATAAAACCTAAACATAAAAAAAGAAAATAAAAATAAAACTAAACTAAAAAATAAACATAAACTTATACCTAAACCTAAAAAAAACACTAAAATGAAAACCTAAATTAAAATAAATAAACCAAATAAATAAAAAAAAATAAAAAATACACCTAAATAAAAATAAAAAAATAAAACTAAAATATAATTTAAACCTATTGATTAAAAAACTAAACCCTAAAACTTAAACCCCTAACTAAACTAACCTAAACCCTAATCCCTAAATTTAAACCCTAATCCCAAATAAAACTCACCCAGAAACCTAAACCTAAACTAACCCAAAACTTTAAACTAATCCTAAACTAAACCTAAAACTAAACCCTAAACTTAAACCTAATTTAAACCCTAAACTTAAACTTAAACCTAAAATAATTAAAACTAACTATAAACCAAAATTTTAAAACCTAAACCTAAAAACCTAAACTCTAAACTTAAACTAAACCATAAACTAAACCTAAACTAAAACAACTAACCAAACCTAAAGTTTAAACCTAAACCCTAAAAATAAAAACCTAAACCCTAAACCCTAAACCTAAACTTAAACCTTAAAACTAAAACCTAAATAAAATAAAAACCTAAACCCTAAATAATAAAATAAAAATAAACTAAAACCTAAAATTAAACCTAAAAATAAATAAAATAAATCTAAACCTATTAAAAAAACCTAAAATAAACCTAAAAATAAAACTATAAAATAAAATAAATAAACCTAAACTAAAAAAAAAAAATAAAATAAATAAAACCTAAACTAAAATCTAAATAAATTTAAAATAAAAAAAAATAAAAAAATAAACCTAAAATAAAATAAATAAAATAAACTAAACTAAAAAAACCTAAACTAAAATAAACTTAAAAATAAAATAAAATAAAAACTAAACTAAAAAACCTAAACCTAAAAAATAAACCTAAAATAAATTAAAAAATAAACCTAAACCTAAACTAAAAAAAATAAACCTAAAATAAATAAAATAAACCTAAACCTAAAATAAAATAATAAACCTAAAAAAAAACTAAACCTAAAAATAACCTAAACTAATAAAATAAATAAAAAATAAAACCTAAATAATAAATAAACCTAAAATAAAATAAACCTAAATAAATAATAAATAAACCTAAAAAAAATAAAAAAAAAAAAACCCTAAACTAAAAATAAAAAATAAACTTAAACCTAATTAAAATAAAACTAAAAATAAAAAACCTAAACTAAAAAATAAACCTAAATTAATAAACTTAAATAAAACCTAAAATTTAACTAAACCTAAACTTAAACCTAAACCTAATAAACCCTAAACTTAAACCTAAACTTAAAACTAAACCTAAAACTAAACCTAATAAAACCTAAACTCTAAATAAAACCTAAACTAAAAACTAAACTAACCTAAACCCTAAACTAAACCTAAACTCTAAACCTAAACCCTAAACCTAAAACCCTAAACCTAAACCCTAAACTTAAATCAAATTTAAAACTAAATCCTAAACCCTAAACCCTAACCTCATCCCTAAACTAAACTTAAACCTAAGTAAATAAATATAAACCTAAAATTAATAAACCTAAACCCTAAGAATTGACCAAGAACTCACCGCCAAGCCTTGATCTGGTGGAGGCAAGGTGGAGGTTTATCGTGGGGATTTAGACCCGATAGATATGGAGGTAGCACTATGGAGGTGGGAGTGGAGCATCATCCGGTGGTGGTGGAAGGAGAAATCATGGATTTGATGGTGATCCCACACGAGAGAAAGGGACTGATGGGAACTAAGAACCTGATTTATGGAACTTAGACTGCTCTATCTTGGTTTTGATCTTCTATGTGCTCATTTTTATCTATGTCATCAATGTCTTAAAACTTGGTGTGCTACTTGATGAAATTAAAAGAAGACATGTTAAATCTGAATTTGTTCTCTATTAATAAAAACCATAAACCTAAAACCCTAAATCCTAAACTAAAATATAAACTCTAAACCAAAAACTTAAACCCTAAACCCTAAACCCTAAACCTTAAAACCTAAAAACCCTAAACCCTAAACCCTAAACAAAAAAAACCCAAAACCTTAAACACTAAACCCTAAATCATAAACCCTAAATCCTAAAACCTATAACCCTAAACCCCAAACCATAAACCCTAAATAATTAACCCTAAACCCTAAAAACCCAAAAAGCTAATCCTAAACTAAATAAAACCTAAAATAAAATAAATAAAAAACTTAAACCTAAATAAAATAATAAATAAAATAAATAAACCTAAACTAAAATAAATCTAAACTAAACCTAAAATAAAATAAAATAATGATAAAACTAAACTAAAATAAAATAAAATAAACTAAACTAAAAATAAAATAAACCTAAAATAAAACCTAAATAAAATAAAAATAAAACCTAAATAAAATAAAATAAACCTAAAAAAATAAAATAAAACCTAAACTAAATCTAAAAATAAATATAAAATATAAAAATAAAATAAATAAACTAAAATAAAAATAAACTAAACCTAAACCAAGTTTAAAAAAATAAAAAATAACTAAAATAAAATAAATAAACTTAAAATAAATAAAGAACTAAATAAAAATAAAAATTAAAATTAAATAAAATAAATAAAATAAACTAAACCTAAATAAAAAAACCTAAAACTTAAACCTAAATCTTTTAAACTAATTTTCAAAAAAACCTAAACTAAACCTAAACTAAACCTAAACTAATTAAATTAAACCTATTAAATCCTAAACCTCAACCCTAAACCTAAAACCTAAACCCTAAACCTAAACCTTAAACCCTAAACTCCTAAAACTAAACCTAAACCTAAACCCTAAACCCTAAACCTAACCTTAAACTCTAAACCCCTAAACCCCTAAACCATAATCCCCAATCATTTCACTTTTGATTTCTCTCAATATGTAATTCATTTCATTAACCATTAATTTTTTTATGGTTTAGACCATTATATAAATTGATCGATATATAAAATCTCATCTTAGTGGTTTGAATCCTTGTTGAATTGGACATTATCAAGAAACACCCAAAAGAAATTTGATTGGGATCTAAGAATTATGGTTACATTCCAAGAATTGAATTTGAAAATTTCCCGGTCTTTTATTCTCACTGCAAAATCCATGGGTACGATAATTCTGAAAGTTTCATTCTTCATCCTCATCTAAAATAAGAAATCCTTGTTAAGAAAACTTCTATTCCTAACCCTAGGCCGACCATTGTTAAATATCAAAAAGTTACTTAAAAAAAAGAATTTTTTGAATGTTCTTAGTAAGGTTATTTTACCTATTACCTCAGGTAAATTGAAGGCTTCTAATGTGGACAATAATAGTTTTTCTAAACTTTGGATGATGATTCTATCCTATGATTCGATCTGCATCACCGGCTTTGATTGATAAAATGAAGCTTTAATTGAAATTATTTTGTGGATATTAATGTTATGCATCATTCAAATTCTATGGAGAATATGGTTTTGGTTCCTCATGATAATCAAGTTGCAAAACAAAATTCTAATTTTCAAGTTCGTGATGATTTAAATTCTCAAAAGATTTAGTTTTTTTCTAATAATTGGGGTATTGAAGAGGAAGGACTGGTGTTCACACTTTCCTTCTTAAATCTATTTCGCCTCCCTCTATCCCAATGCCAATTTTCCTTTAAGAATTTCTAATATCTTGGAAAAAGGAGAACTCACTTCTATACAGGAGACTTCTCCAAAATCTATAACTAATGTTGCTAAATCCTTCTCAAATGATGATTATATGGGAAAAGAAAATGGTTTCCAAACTTAAGAATGTTAAAAATCTCCCTCCCAAATTGTCAAAAAATACTAGATTTGTTGCGATCTCCCTCTCCTCTCTTAATTAGCCTTTTCTTAACCCCATTTTATTTCCTTATGTTTAATTTTATTTTTTGAAATGTTAGAGGATCGTACTTCTCTATTCATAATATTAGAAATCTTTGTAGAGTTTATATATTTCTTTGCTTATTGTTCTGGAGCCTTTTATTCATGCTAATAAAATTAACCATGTTGCTAGAATGACCAGTTTCAATAAATTTTTCCCAAATGTTAATAATAAGATTTGATGTTTTTGGAATAATTTTGTTGATATTTCTATTATTGATGATTTTCAATAGGTAGTCAATGCTCAAATATCTTAAGGTGATTATTGTGTTTTGGGCTCTTTTGTTTATGCATCTTGTAATAGATCTAGAAATCTTCTTGGGATAATTTGAGGAATTTTGCTACATCTATCAATAACCCTTGGTTTGTTGGAGGGGTTACAACATTATTTTATTCTCTCAATAAAGTGTTGGTTGCTCCCTAATATTCATTCCATGGAAGAATTTTACAATATGATCCTTGATTGTAATTTGATTGATATTGGTTTTAGGCTTCTAATTATACTTGGTAAAACTCTAGACTTTGGCAAAAGGAGATCAAATTCTTTTAATGCTCATTGGATTACTCAATGGCCTATTACTTATAGATCATTTAAGCGTAACCTTTGATCATGCTCCTCTTTGGTTTCTATTAAAGATACTTATAATATATTAAAGAATTTCTCTCCTTCCCATTTTAGAACATGTGGATTCAAAGATATTAATGTTGACATCACTTTGGAGTGAGTTCTCAACCTCCTCTTGTAGACCTAGGGATCTTCTAGACACTAAGACTTCTTAGCCATAAGACACTTCTAGTGATTAGTGAACACTTAACCTAAACCTAAAACATAGAAGGGTTAATCATAGGATTAGACTATGCCCATGGATTAAGGAGACTACTCTATAGCCTAAATCTGACCTGTGTTCACCTTCTCAAACCAAATCTCAAATTCAATTCAAATATAAAAATCCTAATTCAAATCCTAATCAAATGATTAAAGCCCATGATTGAATTGAAATCCTTCATAAGATCCATGATTTATCTTATGGACTTAGCCTTAGCCAAATCCAAAGCAATCCAAATTCAGTTAATTTTCTCAAAGATCAATTTAACCCTTCAATCAATTTATGAAATTCAAACTAAACTAAACTTCAAATCATGATCCAAACCTAAATCCAAATCAAATCAAATCCAAATACAAACCTTTAAGCCAATTTCATGGACTTGGCCAAGTTCAACCTAAAACCAATCAATCCTTTAATCATCATTCGAAGTTTTACATATAATCACAATCAAAACCATCAAGTAAATCATTCATATTAGAATTCAAAATCAAATGAAAATTTAGTCAAGTTTAAGTCTAAATTAAATCAAATCATGATTTGAATGTTAAGTCACTAATATGTATAAAAAGAAAATGATAATAAATAACAAATTTTAATTTAACATACACAATATGAAATCTAAAATGAACTACAAAGAGAGAGAGAGAGAGAGAGAGAGAGAGAGATTAAACCAATTCTAAACATCAAACAAAATTTATTCAGAATTAAATCAAAATAAAAAGTATAAATAAATGTTATATATATAAATACAACCATTAACTCAAAATAATTAATTTATCAAATTATGAATCCATATTATCAACAATTATTAATCATAATAAAAATTATCTTATTTGATACACAACTTATAAATTTTCATTCAATTATTTACTAAAGTTAGTAACATTTTGTAAAACTTTTAAAATCATTTATTTAAAAATAATCAAGTTTCACCAAATTTTTTTTAAAAAAGGTGAAAAGGACAAAACTTTTAAATGACATACTCCTTGTTAATTTATGTGATCATGATAACATATAAAAAAATGCAAGCAAAAAAAAAGAAATAAAAATGGGAACATGGGAGAAGTTAGCATGTAAGACAAAGCATCTCTCTCTCTCTCTCTCTCTCTCTCTCTGGCTAGCAAAAAACAGACACACTAGAAAAACAAAAAAATTATGCCTTGTCCTTTTCTCATCTCCCTTCAAGGTTGCAAAGCCCTCCCATTCACTTCACAGAGTTCTCTCCATCCTGGTCCTAAAAAAATAAAAATAAAAAAAATATCTTTGCACCTCTCCTCCTGGATGCAAAGTCAAAGTAAACTCTCCCTCACATCCATCTCCCTCTCAACCAAGAAGCCTAGCCAACCAAGCAAAGATCCATCTTCCTCCAGAGGTGATCTCTTCCCTCACTTTCTCCAAAACAGAGACATAAAGAAGCATGCACAAGTGATTGAGACTTTTTTTTATCCCAACTAGGCCCCATAAACTGGCTACTGAAAGCACATGAGACATGCCATGAATTTTATTGATTGATCAACCATGCCACTATAGCCTAGTTTCCAGAACTATCCTTCTATGCCTCCATCCTCCTTCATAAAGACTATGACTTTTTAGCTCCAAGCATTCTTCATTGCTTCTCCCATTGCATCGCTGGTCATAGAAGAACCCCTTTGAAAGTCTCTACTGGATGGTTCTCTGAATTTAGCATAAAGAAAGAATCCTTGACTAAAATTGTCAAGGCCAGTGATACGGTCCTCCATGAGCCCACCGTTGAGGTCTCTTGGAGGAGATCAAATAAAGAAGATCCGTAAGATCATAGATGATTGATGATGGAAGGCTCCTAGTGTTGGCTTCACTACTCAATAGATTGGTATTCCTTTGAGGGAAATGAGCTGAATGACCATGGAATAGGTGCAAGTATTGATGCAGAATAGTATGCCAAAGGTTTGATTGCTGTGAAAGCCATCCTCAATGATCTATACAAAAATTTCAAATCAAAGGCACTATTGGTAGCTCTTGGAGGGTTCTTTAATGATCCATAGTGGTATGGTCAGCTTCTAGATGATTTTGAACCTAATGTTCTCAATGCCCTAACACATCATATATATAATCTGAGTGGAGATTATTGTTCTTGAAGGCACAAGGAATACATTAGCTACTTAGATTCAAACCGATGCACAAGACCATCGACCCTTTAATCTCTGGTAATAATTAATCCAAAGCTTCAAAAGAAGGGAATCAAAATAGCTTTTTTCTTTGAAAGATGTTTAAGCATTGATGGATTTAGAGCTATGATAGAGCAGCATCTATAGATGAACGTAATAGCTCACGATCATTTTGGTCAACCTATCAAAATTTCTACTTTTGGATGGATGGCTTGCACATTATAGCATGAGTTCGATCATCTAAATGAGACTATATATGTTGATATGATTGTTCTGAGAACATTTAGAAAAGTCAAGAATTTTTAGTTTCCTCTTCCATTAAGATGCCAAAAGCCAGGTTTCTATGAGAAAGTGAGGAGGAAGCGAACCATAGGAACAAAGAAAAATAATGCTGGCTAAAGAATTGATATGACCCAACAAGCACCTCAATAGGGCTTCATTTCTTCAAAACGAAGCCACCTCTTGGTCGGAATCCATCGGACATTAACTCTGTTGAGGTATAATATTCATTTTATGTGTTTGAAGTGAATAATTTTGATTAGGTTTAATGGCATAGTGATTTGATTGCACCTATCAAGCCATGATTAACTCGTGGGCCATTTGATCTTTGATCGAATGATCATGATTAATCCAATATTTTATTTATTATTAAATTCAATCAGATCTAAAAAAAGAGTTAATCAATATTTAGAATAATCGGATTCATTCCTATGTCTTTCTATGTTAGAATTTAGATAGAACTTTAGCTCACATGTATAAATAATTCAATTGAAAGAAATACAACTTTTGCATGATTTTCCATTGTTGTAGTCACTTGAACATTCATGTGTATTTAAGAATAGTGGGTATATCTAGTTTGGACATTCTGGGGAGACAAGGCTTTAAGTAGCCCCAAGGAGGGTTTTACCTCACTCCGTTGGTTTAACAATGGTGAAGTATCCGCTTAAAACTTTTTTACATTTCTATGTGCATTTAGCTAATGAAAAAATTTCCTATTCAACTTTAGCTCACATGTATAAATAATTCAATTTAAAGAAATACAACTTTTGCATGATTTTCTATTTTGTAGTCATTTGTACATTCTTGTGTATTCAAGAATAGTGGGTATATCTAACTGGACAATCTGTGGACGTGAGGCTTTAAGTAGCCCCAAGGAGGTCTTTACCTCATTCCCATAGTTTAACAATGGCCAAGTATCCACTTAAAACTTTTATACACTTGTATGTGCATTTAGCTAATGAATGAAGATCTCCTTTTCTACAAATATACACATTTGCATTCATCATCTAAGTGTGCTAAAACATATTGTATGTCTAGGTATATTTAGGATTAATATCATATGCATGTTACATGTGATGGAAATCAATGATTGAACATATGTCATGTGATAGTAATTCAATTGAATTAATCTTAAGATTCTTTTCATATTAAATAAGATTATTTAAAGTGAGCCTAAACTTAGGATTAAGTTAAAATGTGTAATAAGACATTCACTAAAGAGAACTAAATCAAATTAACATGCTTTAGAAAGTGTCTTAAGGTAAGGATCAAAGAGGGAAATCCTCTTTTCTTCTCTTTATAACACTTAGTTGCTATGTAATCAAATGAAACAAAAGAAAACATAAATTAAAATTCTCAAATCAATTAAATAACTTTAAGTGAAACTAACCCTTCATGTTAAATTAAATCTTTATATACTTAGAGAACTACAACTCTAATGCCTAGCAAGACATACCACACAAGCCTTAACACACATATTAGAATTAAGTCACTACTTCTAGCTTCATGTTAGGGCGGTGTTTGGTATGATGTATATTTTGGTTTGTGATGTATTGTTGTAGACTGGATCTTAGGGAGTATGTCTCATAGACTGGATGGTAGGCTGTGATTAGCCTAATCATATTTTCTACATGGGATTATGCTTAAGGGGCCCTTAAAAATAAATATAAATTCTCTTTGCGGTTACTTAAGCCCTAAGCATAATCCAAGTTAGATGTGGGTTTGGTTAACCATGTGCATGGTGCTAAGTCTAAATTATGAACAATTGCTTGGGATTGTATGTACAGTTTAACTAACCTAGTGTAGTTAGATTTACTTTTCCTATTCTTAATGTAATTTTGTAATTAGGAATTAGGTTTAGTGCTATGGGGATAAGGATTAGAAGGTTTGTCCCGGGAGGCCATGTGATGCCTTTGAAGTGGAGCAAATCAAATCAAAGAAAGAAATGAAGACAAGAATGAAGACCCCATAGCATTCATTCATTATAAATTATAATTATTATTTTGTAATTTTGGGTTGTATAAGGGTAGAGCTACCCATCTTTTCTTTTCGGTTGTACATGATTTGACGATCGCCTTTTATTTTTTTCATAGTTATAGAAATTGTTGATGATTTATTTAGATTTGTACTAGAAATGGCATGCTTTCCATAGTTTCTTAAATGATTGATGTTTGAATGTAGATGCGATTAGGCTCGTTGGAAAAAATAAATCTTTTACCCAACTACAACTCATAACTAAAGTTTTAAATAATTCATAACCTCACATAAAGACTAGGAATTAAATCAAGAAAATTAAAAGATTTAGTAACCCCTTAGTTGAACATTGTATGTCTCACATCATGCATGCATATTGCTTCACTCTTGCTAAGAGAGGGTTTCCATCCTTTCATGATAGGGGAAGGCTTGACCTTTGAGGGCCTCCTCTATGGAGGAAAACACCTCTTTCTCATTGATTTAGCCAATAATCTAACTTCATCATGCATATAGGCATACAAAATGCCAAAACCTTTGTCAAAATAATGTGTCTAAAATAAAATAAAATTTGAAATATTTGCATTAGATTGTCATTATTACCACTCATGCTCTAGTCTCTTAGGGAGTGGGTTTAAGGACTTTTGTCACTTTCTAAATTAAAAATAGCCTAACTATCTTCCAAATGCATAATACTTACTTACATGGTTTTAAAATTCTAGGAGTAGTTAGCTAGCAGCCACTCCAGGCGGTTATAAGCCCAACAATTAGGTGGTTTATTCTCTCTTATGGAGGTAAACCTTATGCCCATTTTAGCTTAGACCTAGGTTGTGCTTTGGCTTATGTCAAAGCTCCTTAGATATAGGGTCTAAGGTTGTTGTTTTCTTTGAGCTACTAGCATAAATTCTCACCTCTTAGGAATTTTCACAACCTTGTGTTGTTTGATTATAAGTCCTAGCTTTATAATAAAATGTCAACTTCAATAAAATTAATCTCTTCAACTTCAAACATATAAAGCCCAACTATAGGATAGATTGGAATGCTCACTAGGCTTCCTAGTATCATGAGCATTTCCTACTCATTCCCTTTGGCTTCAATAATAAGTCTTCTCCTTGAACAATCATAATTGATTTTCCTATACAAACAATCCTTTGATAGTCTTGCCTTGAAATCTTTATAGACTTTAATTTCTACTTTAATTGAGAGTCTTCCTAAGGAATTCCCATTTCTTAAGATGTAATTAACTATGGGGGCTTAATCCATAGGGAACTTAATGAACTCGGCTTAAAATAAACCCTACTTTACTTCTCCATGTAAAGTGGGGAAAGATCTCGTATATATAACCCATCATGCCTTAGAGTCCTTATTAGGTGATTAAGTTCAATATAGGGTGATGATTTGAGATAGTGCATCATTCTTTAATATCATATCTGATCACTTCAATAAGTACTCCCTAAGATCTGCTTGGTGTCCCACATCTAAAAAATAAACACCGTAATAAAATTTTTAATGTTGTGGCTAAAAATTAAAAAGCTCCTATATATCCTGATAATTTGATTAGGGGGATGAATAGGCTCTGATTTAAATTGAAATGGCTGAAACAAAATCTAGTTTGGTGGAATAAGTATTATTTTAAAAATCTTTTTGCTAATATCAAGGATATGGAAAATTTGGTTTGTGATCTTGAAGTTTCAGTTATGATGGAACCTTCCAAGATTATGGACTTGAATGAGGTGAAGGATAAACTTGTTAATTTTCAAAATATGGAAGAAACTTATTGGCATCAAAAAAGTTGCTAAAACATATTGGATGGTGAGGAATACTAGGTATTTATATTCTTTAGTTAATAAAAAGAGAGCTCTAAATAATATTCAAAAAATTAAAAATGATAATGGAGAATGGATTATGGAGAATAATGATATTAAGTATTTGGTTATTAATTATTTTAGAAATATGCTTAATAGTTTCTCTTATGAAGCTATTTCTAAATTGTCTAGATTCCTTCTATTATTACCAATGATGAAAATGCTTTGTTTACTATTTTGCCTAATGAAGATGAAAATTTTAAAGTTCTTGATAGCATAAACATAGATTTTGTTGCTAGTTTGGAGGGTTTCACTACTCAATTTTTTCAAAAATGTTGTTTTATTATTAAAAATGATTTGATTGATGTTATGGTTGATTTCTTTATTGGTAATCCTTTTCCTAGATATTTTTCTAGCAATTCTATTATTCTCATACCTAAGAAAGATAATCCAGACTATTGGAGTGAGTTTAGACCTATTAGTCTTTGCACCTTCTTCAATAAGCTAATTTCCAAAATTATTGCCAATAGGCTTACTTTTCTTCATAAGATTATCTCTCTCAACCAAACTAGTTTTGTTAGAGGTTGATCTATTTCTTATAATATTTTACTTTCCCAAGAATTAATTCATGATTTAGATGTTAAGACTAGAGGTGGAAACATTCTTTTCAAATTAGATATTAACAAAGATTTTGATAATATCTCTTGGGATTTCCTTTTTCATGTTCTGAATTTATTTGGGTTTTCTAATAAATTTATTTTTCTATTAAAAATTGTATTAATAATGCCTAGTTGGAGAAACTGAAGAATGATTGATCCTATCCACTACTTATGGAACTATGTCTTTATAGTAGAGACGGTTCTTGTTATCTAAGGTTTTTGATTTTTTCTATGTGTTCTCATTTTTTATCTGTCGTTGCTTATGTCTTAGAAAACTTGGTGTGTTACTTGGTTGATGAAATCGAAAAGAAGAAATGTTGAATATGAATTTGTTCTCTGTTAAAAAATCAAATACCAAAAATTCAAAACCCTAAACTAAATCCTGATCCCTAACCCTAAAATCTAAAACCTAAATCCTAAACCCTAAATCCTAAACTCTAAAAACACTAAACCCTAAACCCTAAACCCTAAAACCCTAAACCCTAAATACTCAAACCTAAACCCTAAGACTCTAAACCTTAAACCCTAATCCCTAAACCCTAAACTTTATTATAAAAACCTTAAACCCTAAACCCTAAACCCTAAACTAAAACCTAAACCTTAAACCTAAAGCTAAACCCTAATCCCTAAACCCTAAATCCTAAACCCTAAAATCTTAAACCATAAATCCTAAACCATAAACCCTAAAACCTAAACCTAAATAAATAAAATAAAATAAAAACCTAAGCTAAAACCTAAACCTAAAGCTAAAGATAAAGCTAAAAATAAAATAAAATAAAAATAAAAACTAAAATAAAATAAAATAAATAAAAACCTAAACTAAACTAATAAAATAAAAGAAACCTTAAAATAAAAAACCTAAATAAAATAAAAACTAAACCTAAAATAAAAAAATTAAACCTAAAATAAAATAAATTTAAAACTAAATAAAAACCTAAACCTTAAAAATAAACCTAAAAGTAAATAAAAAATAACAACTAAACCCTAAACTACGAAAAACCAAAACCTAAAATAAAAATAAAATAAAAAAATAAAAAAAATTGAAACCTAAACTAAAATAAATAATACTGAAATAAATAAAACCTAAACCTAAATTAAACTAAACCTAAACTTAAACCTAAACTAAATAAAATAAAATAAGGTAAAAAATAAACCTAGCAAACTAAAAATAAACCTAAAATAATAACCTATAACCTAAACCTAAAAGAAAATAAAAAAACCTAAACCTAAACCTAATAATAAAACATAAAACCTAAACCTAAAAGTAAAAAAAAAAAACTAAACTAAAACATAGACCTAAACCTGAACCTAAAAAATAAACTAAGATAAAAAAACCTTAAACTAAAATAAATAATCCTAAATTAAATAAACTAAACTAAATAAAAATAAATAAACCTAAATAAAAGAAAATATAAATAAATAAAAAATAAATTAAATAAACCTAAACCTATTGTTTTTTAAAAAACCTAAACCCTAAACCTTTAACCCTAAACCTTAAACCCTAAATCACAAACTAAACCTAAACCCTAAACCCTCGCCTACAACCTAAACTCTAAAACACTAAATCAAATCCTAAAATCTATAACCTAAAGACTATACTCTAAACTCCCCTAAACCCTAAACCTAAACCCTAAACCTATAACTCTAAACCCTAAACTCTAAACCTAAACCGTAAACCCTAAACCGTAAATCATAAACCCTAAACCCTAAACCCTAAATAATGTTAAATCTTAAAACCCTAAACCCTAAACCCAAACCCTAAACCTTAAACACTAAACACTAAACCCTAAACCCTAAACCCTAAACCCTAAAACTATAAACTGTAAACCCTAAACCCTAAACCCTAAGCCCTAAACCTTAAACCTTAAACCCTAAACCCTAACCCTAAACCCTAAATCCTAAAAGCATAAACCCCTAAGGCCCTAAACACTAAACCCTAAACCCTAAACCATAAACCATAACCTTAAACCCAAAACCCTAAACCCCAAACCCTAAACCTAAACCTAAAGTAAATAAATAAAGTAAAAAATAAGCCTTAACCATAAAACCTAATAAACATAAATCTATACCTAAACCCTAAGAATGGTCAGAACCTTGATGGTAGGAACATCACCATCAACGAGGCTAAGTCTAGATCTGGCGATGGAGGCAAAGACAGAGGTGACGGTTATCGTAGTGGTGGTGGAGGATCTGGAGGTGCTAGTGGATATGGAGGTGGTCATCAGAGCAGTGGTGGTTATGGAGGTGGGAGGAGCAATGGAGGTTACAGCCATGGTGGTGATAGAGGGAGAGGTCGGGATATGATGGTGGATGCCGCTATACAAGAGGCCGGGGTGGTTTTGATGGAAACTAGAGAAACCAAAGAATGGTTGATATGATCTGTTGCTTATGGAATTGTGTCTTTGCAGTAAAGATAATTCTAGTTATCTAGAGTTTTTGATTTGCTCTATGCGTGCTCATTTTTTATCTATGTTATTGCTTGTGACTTAGAAAACTTGGTGCATTACTTGGTAGATGAAATCAGAAAGATGAAATATCGAATATGAATTTATTCCTTATTAAAAAATAGCCCAAAAACCCTAAACCCTAAATTAAAACTTGAACCCTAAACCTAAACCCTAAACCCTAAACCCTAAACCCTAAAAACCCTAAACCCTAAACTCTAAACCCTTACCCCTAAAACCCTAAACCCTAAACCCTAGAAACCTAAACCTTAAACCCTAAACCCTAAACCTAAACCTAAATAAACTAAACTAAACTAAATAAACCTAAATAGAACCTAAACTAAATCAACCTAAAATAAACTTAAATAAACCCTAAAGAAACTTAAATAAACCTAAATAAATAAACTAAACCTAAATTAAATAAACTTAAACTAAAAATAAAATAAAAACTAAACTAAATAAACAAAATAAAATAAACCTAAACCCCTAAACCCCCCCCTCCCTTGAGGCGCTCTAGCGATTTCATTTTCCCCTTCGTCATCGTGTCCCTTCTTAAATTTTTTGTGGATCCTTCATCATTCTCAACTAATTTCTAGATTTTTTTTCAATATCTGGCTGCTCACGTGACGTGTCTCTTCTGATTATGGATTTAGTGACCTCGAACAGTGGCTTATTTCTCCCATTTTGGATGATATGGCTAGAACATCTGATTTTGTGGGGATCCCTAAACCTAATGTCATTATTACTATTAAATCCTCTAAGGATGCACTTTTTGGTAAGAGCTCTACCTCTTCTAACTTGATAAATCTTATTTTGATTACTTTTTGAGGTATGCCTATGATCATGTGTTAAGATCTTGATGTCAAAAAGCTTGCAAAACTTTTCAAATTAACTTTGATTGGAAAATTTTCTTTGTGCTAGCCAAATTTGGTAAGATCTGATCCTTTTTCCATAACCTTAAACTTTCAGGTTCTTTCTCTATTGGCTTGATCAATTCAAGACATATTCTAATTCAACTTATGAATGATTTAGATTATTAAAGGGTTTTCTCACGTCGATCTTATTTTGTCTTTAATTGTCAAATGCATTTGTTGAAGTGGTCTCCCCTTTTTGATATAAAGGAGGAATCACCTACTATTCCTGTGTGGTGAGCTCTTCCAAATAAGAGAATCCACTATGTTACCCACCAAGTTTTATTTTATTATCGGTGCTCTTTTCGTACCGCTCCAAATTGATTAGGCGACCACTGTGAGATACCATCCCTCTATTGCTCATATGTTGGTTGAACTTGACATATCTAAAAAGACATCCTAAGGATTTTTGGAATAAATCTAAAAAGGTTGGTTATTTACAAAAGGTCGAATTTAAAAATTTCCAATTTTTTTGTTCCCACTACAAGATACATGGTCATGATAATTCAGAGTGTTTTATTATTCTCCCACATCTTAAAAAAAGTTTTGAATGATCCTAACTCTAAATTAGCTACTAATAAAGTTAGTAAAGCTATTTTTGTGCCTAAAATTAACTTAAATGTTTAAATTAGGTCGGATTCTTTGTAATATTTTGATATTCCTAAAATTATTGTTTCTGCTTCTCATTCCAACCATAGCAAAGGTATTAATAATGTTGAAAAAGATGATTTGTCTAATAACCTTTCTTTACATGAGAATATGCCTATTATGGCTAATTCCATATTCAAGGAGACTGAAAAAATTGATGATTCATTCTCTAATGAGTCTATTCTTGCTTCTTTGTTAGCATTAATAGATGAGAATGAGGTTTTAAATGATAACTTGAATGTGGCTAAAATTCTTGAACAAAACACTGATTCTAACATTGGTAATTGTGCTTTGAATGGTATAATTTCTTCCTTCCCTAATTCCAAGATTGATCTTCATTCTAATCCCACTTTTCAACAAAATGCTAATTTTGAAGAGGGGTAGTTGTGATTAGAGATGTTCTTAGATCATTATCCTATTAATAATATTCTAATCAATCTTATTCGATGGTGACACTTTGGATAAAAATAGAAATATATGAACTCTTTAAAAGGAAACTAAGAACTCTAAGATGGAACCTCCTAATCTTTCCGATCTACTCTGATCGATCCTCTCACATAAATAATGCATTGTTTCAATTTTTGGCTTAGGAGAGTATTTGTTATTCTTTCTCTCTCCCTCCTTTATTATTATCATTTAATTTCCATTTACATTTTTTTATGTTTAATTCTCTTATTTGAAATGTTAGAGGGATTGGTACCCTCACTATTCATAATCGTAGTAGAAATATTTATAGAATTTATAATTTCTCTTTACTTATTATTATTGAACTTCTTATACGTGCTGATAAAATCAATCATGTTGCTATAATGCTTGGTTTTAGTAATTTTTTCTTTAACATTAGTAATAAAATTTGGTGCTTTTGGAATAGCTTCTTAAATGTTTTAATTTTAGATGATCTTCAACATGTTGTCAATGCTCAAATTTCTTTTGGTGATTCTTGTGTGCTTGGCTCTTTTGTTTATGCTTCTTGTAATAGAGCTATCTGGAATGTTCTTTGGGAGAATTTGAGAAGTTTTGCTCTTCGTTAACAAACCTTGTTGGGGTGATTTCAACACTATTCTATATTCACCTGAAAGAAGGGGTGGTTTCTCTCCTAATATTCATTCTATGGAAAAATTTTCAAATATAATTCTTGTTTGCAATCTTATTTACATTGGTTTTAAAAGCTATAATTATACTTGGAAAAACTCTAAGCTCTAGCAACATCTTGATAGAATTCTTTTTGACTATCATTAGATTAATCAATGGCCTCTCCCTCTATTGACCATTTGAGTAGAACTTTATCTAATCATCTTGCTTTTGGTTTATTAAAGATAACTCTAAAAGATTAAACACACCTCCACTTTTAGATTTCAAAATATGTGGATTAAGCATCTAGATTTTCTTAAAGTCATGGCCATTAATTGGATTGCCTTACCCCGATAATTCAATTAGGGGTATGCATAGATTATGGCTTAAGCTTAAAAGGCTCAAACAAAATCTAGTTTGGTGGAACAAACATTGTTTTAAAATCTTTTGCTAATATAAAAACATGGAACTTTTGGTTTGTGATCTTGAAAATGTTATTTTGACTGATTCTTCTAAGCTTACGGATTTGAATGAAGCAAAAGATAATCTTATTAATTATCTGAACATGAAAGAGACTTATTGGCGGCAAAAAAGCTGCTAGTAAACATATTATTGATGGGATAGGAATACTTGGTATTTTCATGCTTTATTTAATAAAAAAAGAGCTTTAAATTCTATCCAAAAAATTAAAAGTGATAATGGAGATTAGATCACTAATATTAATGTTATTAAAGATTTTGTTATTAACCACTTTAGAAATGTGCTTAACAAAAGCCACTCTTATGAAGCTATTTCTAATTCACTTTTGATCCCCTCTATTATTACCAATAATGATAATCATTGGCTTACTAGGTTGCCTACTAAAGATGAGATTGGTAAAGTTCTTAATAGCATGAACATTGATTCCATTGCTGGTCTAGAGGGTTGTACAAATCATTTTTTTTTCAAAATTGTTGGTCTACTATTAAGAATGACTTAGTTGATGCTATTTTTGATTTCTTTATTGCTAATCCTCTCCTTAAATATTTTTCAAGCACTTTCATTGTTCTCATACCTAAAAAAGATAATCCAGATTCTTGGAGTGATTTCAAACCTATTAGTTTTTGCACTTTCATTAATAAATTGATTTATAAAATTTTTTGCTAATAGACTAAGTCCTATGCTTCAAAAAATTATCTCTCTCAACCAAACTGATTTTGTTAAAAGGAGATCTATATATGATAACATTCTTCTTGCTCAAGAACTAATTCATGATTTGGATGTTCCAACTAGAGGTGGTAACATCTTTTTTAAATTAGATATTTCTAAAGCCTTTGATAATATCTCTTGGGATTTCCTTTTAAATATACTACATTATTTGGTTTCTCTGATAATTTCATTAAACTTATTAAAAACTATATTAATAATGCCTTGTTTTTTTATTCTTCTTAATGGTGAAGCTTTATGCTTTTTTCCTTCTTCTCATGGTTTGAGACAAGTTGATCCTTTGTCCCCTTCTTTGTTTATTATTGTTGTGGAATACCTTTCTATGAGTTTAAATGATTTATTTAATAACAATCCTAGCATGTACTTTAGAACTCTTGGTGGTATCCCTATTTCTCATCTTAACTTTGCTGATGATTTCATTATATTTTCTAATGCTTCCTTTCATCATATCAAAAGACTTAAAATTTTTTTAGATAATTTTGGTAGAGAAAGTGGTCTTTCTATTAATGAAAGCTAGAGCTACTTTATTACCTCCTCTAAAATTTCTAATAACAAAATCAATCATATCTTGAGATTCACTAACTTTAAACACCAAGAACTATTTATTAATAGAGGATCCTCTTGGGTGCTCCTCTTTTTAAAGGTGAAAATGGATCCCATCTTTTTGATGAGCTTATCCAAAAAAATTTTAATAAAATTTCAGTGTAGGAATTTCACTTACTCTCTTTTGGTGGCAGGCTTACTTTTCTTAAGAATACTCCTAATTTGATGCCTTTATATCCTATTCAAACCATTATCCCTACTAATTCTATCTTAAATAGAATTGATCGTCTCTTTAATAAATTTTTCTGGGGCTCTAATAATTTGGTTAAAATGATGCATTAGACATCTTGGCATAAATGTTGTGGTCCTCGGGTGAAGGTGGGCTTGCAAACCTATTCGTGAAGCTACACGCCTCACATAAACTTTAGTAGAATGTTAGAAAAAAAGATAGCCTCTGGGCTAATTTTATGATAGCTAAATACTGCCAGGATTAGCACCCTCTAATCTATACTAATAAAGTGGGTGACTCCATGATTTGGAAAAGGCTTTTCTCCATTAAATGGGAGGCTGAATCCTTGATATCTTGGGGTGTAAATTTGGGATCTTCTTTCTTTTGGCAAGGTAATTGGATTGGTTGTGGTTTTATTGATTCTTTTTTATCTACCCATTCTATTGTTGCTACAAAAGTTAAATCTTTTTGGCTTAATAATAAGTGAAATGATAGTAAACTTAGCAAATTTATTCATATCCCTCTTTTACTCCTCAAAGTTCAGAGATGTTGATCCTTAAGTAGGCAAGGGTTTTTAGCTCATAATGTTCACTGATGCACCTAGATCAACTAACACCTTGGAGAATCTGAATCTGCCCATGTTGACTGTGATGTAGATAGAACTGTTGTGCTCTATTGTCCCTAAAAGAAGGTCTTCATTGGTGAATGTAACTCCATGACCTTCTCTTTAAAAACATGCCTCTTCTCTAATAGTGGTTAGCTGAGCTAAGCATATTTCTAGATCAAAAAGGGCTTTGATCAATGACTCTATCATCTCTTTGGATAAGACAAGGGAATAATATATGCTTAGTTTAGCTGGAAACTTTCTTAGGTGAGCGAGGACATTGTAGTCAACTCTCGGTTGGTCCTCCACAAGTATATCCATAGGTGGAGGATCCTCTAGAGGGGCTTCTTGATCACTAGAACTAATGACTTGTTTACCCTTATCCTGAGTGCTACCCTAGGAGGTAGAACTTTGCCACTATGAAGGTTGACTTCAGTGGCATCATGAGATGGTTTAATGGAAAGTTCTACCTGCTCATCAAGTTCACCTATAGCTTCCCCTATAGATCATCGAAGTCAGATGACTCCAAATCTATCTCAATGGGTGAACCCGGGTGATTTAGGAAAGAGACAACGTCACCCTCTTCAACTATAATACTTTCTTAACTGTGTAGATCTCTCTAAAGGGAACTCTTAGTATTGACCATGTGAACTTCGGCCGAATCCTCAAGATGATCATCTTCATATGGATTAAAGTTGACCTTTCCCTCCTCATAATCTGACCGGTCACTTCCTATAATTTCTCTATTCTTTACAAAATATTGTGCCAAAATATCATCTAGGGAGCAACTAACCGGTATAAATACACGCCGGTAGATGAATGTGCTCAGGAGATATAGCTAACACTGCCTGTCAATGGAATACTGGCTCTAGATGGGTCATGCTTGCTGGAAGAAATTTTCTTGTGTCTGCTCTTTGGTGAAGTAGTGTCCCTAGGGAGATCCATTTCCATGGGGACAGCAGAACTGTCCCCTTCCCACTCTATAACTGGTGCTGTCACTAGCTCTAATGGTGGTTGTGGTGGTGGTGGTGGTGCAACCATGATGCTGTGGGGTTTCCATCCCTTCTTCACCAATACTGAAGTAGGAGGTTGAGTAGGGGAACTCGCCCTCACCTCAATCAATGGAGTAGATGAAGTGAGATCCTTTATCTATAGCCAGATCACTAAGGGGGCTTTCTTCTCCCCGGATACTATCTTCTGTGACTTCATAGGAATGGTGGATGGCGGGATCTGAACTGGTGATGATGGGCAAGGAGTGGATTGATGTGGGGGAGATAACACTGACTCTACGCTTGCAGGGGCTTTCCCCCTACAACTGGTGGTTCCCATCAACACTATGCTATCAGCCCTAT
This sequence comes from Cymbidium sinense, assembly GCA_021442155.1. NCBI lineage: Eukaryota > Viridiplantae > Streptophyta > Magnoliopsida > Asparagales > Orchidaceae > Cymbidium > Cymbidium sinense. The sequence continues at coordinate 23,310 of JAKCPB010001619.1, read as the reverse complement.
CAGCCATGGTGGCCCGATGACTGGGGAAATCAACTAGAGTGGAGGCCACTGACTGCCTAGAAAACCTCCATCACTCCCTGCTTCCTGACCTAACTACTACTCAGGTCTCTAATTCTCTATCACTATGAATGTGCCTGGTAACACTCCTAGGGATGATCGACCTCAAGGAAAATAATGTGGACTCTAAATGTTCATGTTCCTTGCCTACTCGGCGTAACACCATCCATAGACTGGCATAGGACTTCCTCCTATCCCTAGTCGGAACCTTGTGGTATGTAGGAGGTGGAGGTAATGTAGCTATCCTCTAGTAGTCTTCCTCTTTGTCTGATGCCAAGAAGGGGTGGAACTAGTTGCTAGTCAGAAATGGAGAAACCTCATGGGGAGAACCCTCTTATACATTATGGGATGTGACATCTATCTCTTTAGCGGCATGCTTGTGGTGTCGCTTGATCTTATGGCTCCTGTTGCGTCATTGTGTGCGGTACTGTGTACAACTGAGTAAGGTGGTGTGAGAGCTAGATCCTACCTTGAAGGTAGGGGAGGCTATCTTCGAAGTCAGGATAGCCTTACTCTTAGAGGGGACCAACAAAGAGGTGCTAGCACACATCCGAAGCCGGTAGAAGCAACTAAGGTGGTTTTCCCAGTGGTTGTTATCTATTCTCTGAGGACACCTACTTTTGTTTCTATCTTCTACCATTCTATTCTGAGGGTCGCTTCACGGTGCAGCGGCTTCCAAATCTGAACCAGAAGCAATACGTAACCAAATCCTCGACCAAAGAACACTAGATGGGTGGAGTCAATCTAAGGGAGGCTGGCCCGATCCAAGGCTAAATCCATATCAAATAGAATGGTGAAAACAAACATCTAAGAGGCCATGTGTACCGAGTGTAAATACTACATTGACTGATCTGAGCTATATGTCTGCATATGTTAAAATATAACTTGTATCAGATTTCTGTCTTGATATTTGTTCCAAGAAAGTAACAGAGGTTTGGAGTTTTGAACCCACACTTAAAAATTCAAATATGTTAAGTTGGGTTCATTGGAGAGATTTGGATGTTTGGAGGAGAGTCTTTTACCATTTTATTTTTAATTTTAGAACTCATACTCAACCAATTTAGGTAGGTTGGGTGGGGTTCAAAAATTTGAGGAGAGATTTCTTTCCTTTTTTAGAGATTGTTTGCATTTTATTTTTCTTGTTTGAAAGTATGGATAGTTTGAAAGAACCACTACTTAGCAAATTTGGGTATGCTTAGAAAAGGTTGTGATTGTGTGTGTTTGAAATATGTTTGCTTGTGAAGATTTGGTTGTGTGATAATTTCATTTGGAAATAGGGTTTCTTACTTAACAAATCTGGTATGTTAAGTAGAGGCCACATGTGTTTGATTTGTGTTTGAAGATGAGACTTTCACTTAACAAATTTAGTATATTAAGTGTAAGCCAAATGTAATTGTGAGGTGGATTTTCTTTTCTTTAAAGATGGGAGTCCCACTCAACAAATTTGGTATGTTAAGTGAATGTCTTAAATTTGTTTGAGATATGTCTACTTTCCTTTGAAAATGAGATTCTCACTTAACAAATTTGGTATGTTAAGTGAAAGCTCAAGTGTGGTTGATTTGAAAAATTGGATCCTTATTTAATAAATTTGATATGCTAAAATAGGGATCAAATGTGTGTTGAAAAGAGACCCTCACTTAACAAATTTGGTATGTTAAGTGAAAGCCAAAATGTTTTTGGTATGTTTTTGAAAATGGGACTCCCACTTAATAATTTGGTGTGTTAGTGGAAATCAAAGTATGATATGACCTGAGAATGGGATTCTCACATAACAAATTTGGTATGTTAAGTGGGAATCCAATATGGCATGATTATTTGATTCTTACTTAATAAATTTGATGTGTGAAGTAGAACCAAATATATGCTTTGAAAATGAGACTCTTACTTTGCAATATTGGATATGCTAAGTGAAAGCCTAAATGTGTGTTTTTTGAAAATGAGACCCTCACTTAACAAATTGAATATGTTAAGTGAAAGTCAAATTTTATGTTTTGGAAATGAGATCCCCAATTAACAAATTCAAATTGTAAAGTGAAAATTAAATTTATATTTTAAAAATGAGACCCCCACTTTATCAAATTGAAATTATTAAGTGAAAGTCAAATTTATGTTTTGGAAATGAGGCCCCCACTTAACAAATTGAATATCTTAAGTGAAGGTCAAATTTATGTTTTGAAAATAATACCCTGACTTAACAAATTGAAATTGTTAAGTGAAAGTCAAATTTTATGTTTTGGAAATGAGTCCCCCACTTAACAAATTGAAATTGTCAAGTGAAAGTCAAATTTATGTTTTGAAAATGAGACCCCCACATAACAAATTGAATATATTAAGTGAAGGTCAAATTTCATGTTTGATTCAAATTGAGATTCTCACTTACCAAGTTTGGATATGTTAAGTTGGAATAAAAAATGGCATGATTTTCTCTTGCAAAGAGGGAAGCTTCAACTCCAACATATGTGAAATTTCTTAGATGAAGTTCCAATTTATTTGAAAAATAGATTCCTCATTCAATAATTTTGAGTTTGTTGAATGGGCATGATTATTTTTCAAGAATGTTCTTTTGAAAAGAACTTCCATGTAGCAATCATAGGGATCTTTAAATGGAGGGGTTTTGATTTTGTGATTTTGTTAGTTTCTTGAAAGGTGCTTTTAGAAAGTTTCATTTTGTGAAAGAAATTATTTTCCTTAAATTTTATGATGAACCTTGCCTCACCAAGCTAGTGGTGAGGAGGTTTTAAATTTTTATTATCTCCCCTTTTGTTGATAAATTATGTTCTTATCTATTGGGGAACCAAATAAGGGTTTCAAGACCTACACGGAGTGAGGTTCTAAAACCTAAAAGATGTTGGTTGACTTTTCTTAAGAATCAAATAAGCTAAGTGCCAATGGAAGGAAAGACAGTCTCAAGCTCACATGAAATGCAAGTCTATTATCAATGCTTGGAGACAACAATTATCTACTAGAAATGGAGAGAGGAACCATCCCCAGTGGAGTCGCTAGAAAAAATCTGTGTTGTTTATTTTTGGTTTATGTGTGAGGGGGGGACAGGATGTCTTGATTGATGGGTATGATATTAAGGAATAGTGTACTATCCCAAGAGAGAAGTCACTACCTTATAATGGACCTAATCACCTAATAAGGATGATGCATGAATATACAGAGATTTTTCCCTAGTTTACATGAAAAAGTAAAACAGGGTTTATTTGAATTGAGTTCATTAAGTTTCCCATGGAGGCAAGCCTCCATTGTTAATTACATCTTAAGGGGAATGAATCCCTTAAGAATACTCTCGATTAATGCAGGCGATTGTTGTCTCCAAGGAATTCAAAGATAGGACTATCAACAAATTGGTTATATTTTAGAAAATAAAATGGGAGAGATTAAAAGGGGAGAGTTATTATCAAAACCAAAGGAGATGAGTAGGGAGTGCTCATGATACTAAGAAACCTAATGAGCATTCTAATCTATCCTATGGTTGGGCTTTATGTATTTGAATTTGAGAAGATTCATTTATTTGAGTTGAAATTTCATTAAAAATCTAGGACTTATAATTCCACAACACAAGATTGTGGAAATTCCTAAGAGGTGAGGATTTGTGCTTGTAGCTCACAAAGAAAAATAGCAATCTCAGATCATAAATCTAGGGAGCTTTGGTGAGGGCAAAAGACATAATTAACTCTTCCTATGCTTTAAATCCAAGTAGGAAAGTCATATGCTTTGCAAGATGATTAAGTTGTTATTTATTTAGAAGAGAAATTAAGTCCTTAAACCCACTAACTAAGAGACTAGATCATGAAGGGCATGAATAAAGACTTAAATCTAATGCAAATTTTATCAAGTTTTATTTAATTTTTGGACTTTTTATTTTTGACACAAGCTATAGGATTTTGTATGCCTAAATGTATGAGAAATTGATTATGGGCCAAATCAAAAGAGAAAGAGATGTCTTTCTATCAAAGGCTCTTACATGTTAAGTCTTTCTTCCTGTCACAAATGGAAGCCCTCTCTTAACAAGAGTGGAAGAATATGACATGCATAATATTCAACATACAATCATCCAGCTAAGGGGTTGATAAATATTTTATTATCTTGATTTAAAGACCAGGATTTTTATGTGAGGTTATGATTTATTTTAAAGTTTTAGTTATGAGTTGTTAGTGGGATAGAAAATTTATTTTTACCCTAAGAGCCTAATCGTATCGGACCAACAATCATAAAGAAACTATGAAAAGATGTGATATTTCTAATGCACAAGCTAAACAAAATATCAAATAATTTTATAAAGCTATCACAAAAGCACAAGAGACCGATGTGGTCGGATACTACCATACAACCCAAAAAAAATGTGGGTAGCTGAGCTCTACCCTTATACATCTCAGTATAATGATAGAATAACTACAATTATAAAATGATAAGTGTTATGGGGGTCTTCATTCTTCATCCTCCACTCTTCACTCTTCATATTTCATTTCTTCATTTTTTTATTTGCTCCATTTCTTTCTTTCTTTTAGCTTGATTGGGATGGTGTTTGGTCCAAAGGCATCACGTGGTGTATAAGACTTGATCTTATAACCAATGTTCATCCATAATACTTATCCTAATCCTAATGCAAAATTACATTAAAGAGAAGAAAAATATATCTACCTACACAAAATAAGTGTTAGCTAAACACACCATAAAACTTAAGTAGTTATTTGAATAATTTGGACTCCACACATGGATAACCAGTCCACCTATCCTAACTTGGGCTATGCTTAGGTAAGCAACAAAAAAAAAAGCATTTATATTTTTATTATAATGGCCCTTAAGCATGACCCCTACATAAAACATGATTAATTTAATGTCCAGCATGCACATACACCCCTAACATCTAGTCTAAAATAATTCATCACAAAATAAAAGATTCATCAAACCATGCACTGCGCTAATATAAAACTAGAAATGGTGACTTAGACTAATGTGCATGCGTTAAAGTTTGTGTGGTATGTCATTACTAGGCTTTAGATTTATGATTTGCTAAGTATGAGGGATTTAATTTATAAAGGGTTGATTTCTCTTTAAGTGGTTTAGTTGATTTGAAGATCTTACTTAGTATTTTCTTTTGTTTCATATAGCCTACACTTAGCAACTAAGTATTATGAAGAGAAGAAAGAGAGGGAATATCATTTTTATCTCTACCTTAAGACATTTCTAAGGTAAGTTAATTAATGAATTTTCTTTAGTGAATGGTTTATTATGTGTTTTAATTAAAGTTTAGGTTCACTCTAAATAACCCTATTCAATAAGAAAGGTATCTTAGGATTAATTAGAATGGATTACTATCATAAAACACACATTAGTTCATTTCTTTCCATCATGTATATCATTCATATGGATAACCTATACTATACATACAATATAAATCTTAGCATACTTTGATGATGAGCATAAAGAAGTGAAATTTAAATATTTCATTTTTTTGGATTAAATTATGAATGTATGTCATTATTATATAGAAAAGAGGGATTTTTCAACCATTAGCTAAATACACATTCACATATATAAAGGTTTTAAGTGAGTACGGTGCCATTTTCTAAACCAGCGGTGTAAGGTACAAGAACTACTTAGGGCTACTTAAAGCCTCGTAGCCTCGAGATGTCCATACTAATATACTGCTTTTCTTAGATACATGTAAATGTATGAATAATTATAAGGATAGGAAAATCCATGCAAAAGGTTATACGTGATTTATTGGATTTATGATTCTTCATTCATTGGCCACACCATACATGCATATGTATAAAGGTTTTAAGTGAGTATGACACCATTATTTTCTACAATAGGGGCATAAGGTGCAAGACCTACTTAGGGCTACTTAAGATTTTCCTCTAATATACCACTTTTCTCAAATACATATGAATGTACAAAAAGAACCACATGAATAGGGAATCATGTAAGAAATTATGTTTGATTTGATTTTGTGATTTACATATGTGATATGAAATTCTTCCTAATTCTTAACATGAAGATGCATTTGAATAAATTTTAGGCAAATATTGTATTTTTTCAAATGAACTATACACTTGCAAATCCTATGTGAATCCATGTTAAGAGAGGGAGAGAGAACTTCATATTACACATCTTATACTATCATCACATACAAGCTTATAGATATTTGTAATTAATATTACATCATTTATAATAATTTATTTATTGGTTTTAAAAATATCTTTTGATTTAATAGATATAATAACCACATGTATTTTAATTTAAGTAAACACATGCAATTTGATATAAAAGAAAACATTTTATTTAATTAATTTTAAAAGAAATGATTGCATGATTTCATATGGAAAGCAATATTTAGCATGATTGGATAGAAATAAAGGAATGTAAGCATATAATTTCATTCACCCCAATTAATTCCTAAGGAAAATCATATTAAATAAGGCTACTTAAAATAAACCAAGATTCTTTAAAGACATTTTTAACTTTGAGTTTGATTTGATTTAGGAAATATGTGAGAAGTTTTCTAATCTTAGTCCAATTCCCCATATGTAAATTATTTTGGTTTAATGAAGAATATTTAAGTTGATTTTATGTTTTAATTAGGTTAAGGAATGAATTAAGTGAATTAAGTAACCCTTGTATATATCACCTTAGAATTAATTAACTAATTAATATTATATGATATCCATAGGAAAAGTAAATTTGCAATGCTCTAAAAGAAATGAAAATTAATGCAATTGGCTTATGACTAAATTAATCTTAAGGGATCTCATAATTACTTTTATGATTTTCTCACACATGTGAGTTAACCATAATTTCATAATCTCTCACCTTGGGTTATTGATCACCCAAGGAGCTACCTAAAATCAATTAAAGGTTGCTTAGGTGTGGATGAATTGATTCTTAATTTTAATTTTTTTAAGCCTTTATTTAGTTGATTAAACATTTTTATTATGTTTTAATTTGAATGATGAAATTAATTTAGGGGAAGGGATCAAGGGCAAGGCCCTAATCCTAATCCCTAAATCAATTTCAACATTCAATAGGTTTTAATTTCTTTATTTTGATCACTTAATTAATTAATCAATCAGTGTATTGATTAATTTGATTTTTAAAGGTAAAGAAAACTTGGGAAATTAATTAGAAAAGCCTCTAATCACATTTCCCTAAGTTATCTTACTATTCCACTTGAGATAATTATGTTTAAATGATTAATCAGGTTATTTGTTCATTCATTAGTATGATTAATTAAATTAAGAGAGTGATTAGGGCTTAATCAGTAATTTCCTAATTAAATAATCAATAAAATCCCAAAAAAAAATAGGGGATGTCTCCTTAAACATCCATAGAAAATTTGAGATTAATTGAGTGCTTATTTAAGGTGTAATTAAGCTAATTATTTTTCATAAAACCCAATTAAGCCAAAATCACTTTCAAAATTAATTAATGATAATTTTCTAGATTCTACTCTGAATATCTTCAAAATGAGCCTATGCTTGTATTTTTTTTTAGATTTTTCTATAATTAGTTTTGATTTTAGGAAGTTTCAGGATTAAAAACCATTTAATTAGCCTTCATTAAAGCCTTAATCCCGTCGAGCCATGTGGCGGCTGATGTGGCGTGCTTTCCATGTGGCACGACGTGATTGGCTATTTAGATAATCACATCCATCCGATGGCGCTTTCTCTATGGACCATCTGATCTAAGATCGGATGGCCATGACTTGATCCATGATTTAGGGAAGGAATCAAAGGCTCTACCATGAGATTTGATCAAAGTCGTTCATCCCAATCATGCGGGAAGGATGTCTCTTGTTCTATCCCATTCATAAATGATGAAAGATGAATGCCGTCCATCTTCCCTCATTTGATCTGAGCTCACCTGAGCTCGGATTGTCTCCAAATTCTTCCCACACTTTGGGGAAGGGAGACACATACATCCAACGGTCAATTTTCCATGAAATTTGAATTTACTTTACAAAGGACCAACCCACTTATCCATACAAGGCATGGTTTCTAAAATTACCTCACCGGAGCTAATATCTAGCAGTGCAACACTGGAGGTAGCTTCGCCTAGTTGAGGCGAGGCCTTGTTGAAAAGCTTTGAGCTTTATTTGGTGTGGAAGGCTTGGTTGACCAATCCATGCACGCAAGAGGCTCAGCTCTAATCGAACTCACTTCTCCCATTAGTTGGAATCTTGGGAATTGGTTTGGTTGGCTTTGATAGGGTATGGTGATGGTGTGGCTAAGAGGAATTTGGGATTGATTGTGAAACGAGGGAGAATTGCTCGAGATTGTCCACCCTTGTTTCAGCTTTGCACAGGAATGGGAAATCCAAATTTTGGAGCGCTTGGGAAGGCTTGGAATCACTTTGTGGGATTTTGGAAATGGCTTAGGAGGGCTCACGCAAGTGTGCAATTGTGAAATTGAGGCATACTCCTCAAATCATGGATGGGGATGGCGTCGCATGATTTGGCTGTAGTCCACTTGAACTTGTCTCCATCAAGTTAGGGTAGCATGCTTGGGATGGCAGGAATGATGGGAGGTTGCCATTGACCCATTGTGCAAGGATACAAAGGCTTGGATCCAATGGGTGTGCAGTTTGGGTTGGAGGTGAGTCAACTCAACTCCCAATGGTCCTTGGCCGACTTAGGGTGAGAGGTTGGCTAGGTGGGTCAGGAGAAGGTTCCATGGTGTGCTAATGAGCTGCATGGGGATAGGAAGGATGATTTTGGCTTGGATCCAATGGTTTTAAGATTTAAATCCAATGGTTTGATGGCTAATCCCCTTGGTGGGGCCCACTTAGCTTTTAAAGAGGTCTTAGGCTAACCTAGGGTGAGTTTAAGCTGAGTTAGGTCAGCCCATATGATCCCCTAAGTTGGATTTGAGTGGTTTGGCTTGGATTAGTCAAATGGGTTTTATTTGGGCTAGGTTGGGTTGGGTTGACCAATTGGTCAAATTGGTTCAAACCAAGGCTTGGGTTAGGTTCATAAGATGATTTGGGAAGTTTTGGTTCAATTAATTTGGATTGGTTTGGTCTAGGTTTGGATTTGACTCATTTGGATTCAAAAGGGTCAAATTGGTCAAGTTGACCAATTTGACCAAATTATTGGGTTAGGTGTTGAGTCAAGTTCAATTGGTTGATTGAAAATGATTGTAGGATTTAGTTTGGTTTAATTTGGAATTAATTTGAATTTTGGTCAATTTGAACTTTTAGGTCAATTTGGGACTAGGTTGGGTCAAGTTGACCAATTGTCAACTTGGGTTTAATCATGGCTTTGGCCAAGTTCAATTAGTGATTTAGAATGAACTTGAGCCATTGGTTGCAATCAATTTGGATTAAATCATGATTTGACCCATTTTGGCTTTTTTGGCCAATTTGGGTCAACTTAGGTCAAGTGGCCAATTAGGCTTGATTTGACTTAATTGATGGTTTGGTCATGTTTAATCATTGATTATGAATGAGTTTGAGTTAATGGTTTCAATCAATTTGGCATATGATAGATTTTAGCTTATTTTGGTTTCATTTGGGCTAAATGTTGACTTGGTCAAAGGCTAGGTTTGACTTGGTTTGATATAATTCAAGGTGGTTGATCACCCTATGATGATTATTAATCATGATTGAGGTTTATATGGGCTTAGTTCAATCCAATTTGGGTTGGATTAAAACTTGGTTCAAAAAGATCTTTTAAGTCACTTTTGATCAAGTGAGCCTAAATGGGTCGATTGGATTGATCAAAGTTTGAATCAAGTTTAGTGGAACCCACATATATGCTTAGGATTTAAATATAAATCCAATTGTAATTGGTTTGGAGCCAAATGGGTTTAGGTTCATATGATAATTTCAAGTCAAAAGGGTCAATTTAGGCTTGATTTGGGTTGACTTGGATTTGGTTTGATAATGGTGGTTGATGTTTATATTTGGATCAATGATTTAAGGAATAATTGAATCATGAAGAAATCCATGAGTTTTGAGTTGATTTGGGTTTCATTTAGCCAAGTTCAAAAGTTTTTCATAAAGGGCTAAAATTGGGAATTTGATTTGATTTGAGTTTGGTTTTGGTCATTTGAATATATATATTTCATTTATGTTTATGAATATAAATAAAGATATAAATGGGTTATGATAAAATCACTTGAGTTTGGAGTGATTTGAAAGCAAATTTGACTAAGCTTAGGGATGTAGGTCAAAAGGGCTAACTTGGGTTTTGATTTGGTTTGATTTATTTTTGGTCATTTGAGGGTGGGTTTTATTAAATTTATAATTATAAATGAAGGAATGATTGATTTATAAAGGAGTCAATGATGTTTGGGTTCATTTGGATCAAGATTTGATTATGTTTATGGAGGTGAGTCCATATGGCTTAAGAAGGGTCTTGATTTGGTTTATTTTGTTTTGATTTGATTTGAATGGTTTGAATTTAAATTTCATTTATATTTGTGAATATACATGAAGGAATGATCGATTTATAAGGAAATCAACCAAGCTTGAGTTGGTTTGAAGGAGTTTTGGCTAAGCATATGAAGGTGGTTCATATGGCTTAGGAAAAGATTTTAGAATTTAGACTTAATCATGAGTTTCAATCATTTGGAGTTTGGAGTTGATTCAAGATTTGGAATTTGATCTGAGATTGAATTTGATAATGACAAAATCAATTGGATTGGGGTTGATTTAGATTTGGTCAAGGCTAAGTCCATAAGATAAAATCAAAAGGGCTTGAAGGATTTGAGTTTGAATTTGGTGATAGTTTCAATCCATTTGTTGGATTTGATTTTGGGGTTTGGAATTTTGAATTTGAGGTTTGGGTTTGAAAGAGAGAAGCAAGGATTGGGTTTGGGCTATAGGATAGGAAAGTCTTCCTAAATCCCTAAGGCACAACCCATTCCATCTAACTCATCTAAGTCTCTAGGTTAGGTTTAGTGTTCACCTAATCACTAGAAGTGTCTTAAGACTAAGGAACTCTTAGTGTATGAGAGTCCTAGATCTATGATGAGAAAGTTGAGCTGACTCCAAAAGTGAGGTCAACAATACTTGAGAGAGGAGTGTTCTAGTATGATTAAGAAGGTAGAATAAATCTGCATTCCCCATCTTAGTGGAAGTCAGCCTGTCAATGAGTAAGAGAGCCTCAACTTCAATCCAAATATTAAAGAAACCTTTTTACAAACAAATGTCAATAGCTTTTTTTATAGCCATTAATTCAACATAGATAACAAAATAAGATTTACAAGGATAAGCAAAAGCACAAATGACATTACCTTTAAAATCCCTAAGAATATCACCACAACCAAAATATTCGAGAGATAGAGCCATTTGTATTAATTTTAATAATATTATTATAAGGTTTTATCAATATATAATCCTATCTTCTTTTAGAAGGTTATCTCGTGGTAAAGACCAATTTTTTGGCCACAAATTTGCATCCTATAAAATGATTGTTACTAATTAAATTAGCATTAAATAAAGCATGAATTTTTTCTTTGGTTATAATAATAATCCTTTTATGATTCATATGAATGCCACGATATTTAGCACTATTTCTATCCATCCATATGAACCAAATAAGGGTAATGAAAATTAAAACTTTGATATTACCTTTCACAACTTTTTGGTATCAGGCTTCAAGAAGTTGATATAAAGAAAGAAAATCATGGAAATGGTTAGTATTAAAAAGACCATCATACCAAAACCATAATTTAGAGACAATATCACCATTGAAAAAAAAACATGATTAACATTTTCAATATGAAAACAACAAAAAAATTTGGAAGGAAAATGAAAACCTTTATTCTAGGGCAAGGAATCAACGCGAATGAAGTTTTCCAGAATTCTCCAAGTAAGGACAAAATAAGAGATAGGGATGATATTATTCCAAAGTTTAACAAATACATTAGAAGAAATATGAGCATCTCTAATATAAATCCAAGCCTCTCTAAGAATAAAATCACCATTATAAGATAGTTTTAAAAAAATTTGACTAGGCTTGTTGGAAAGGATAAGAATATCAGTAAATTTATCCAAAAAAAAAGATATGAATAAATTTGATAAGTTCACTATCATTCCACCTATTATTAAGCCAAAAGGAGTTAACTTTAGTAGCAGGAGTAGAATGGGTAGATAAAAAAAGAATCAATAGAACCACCACCAATCCAATTGTCTTGCCAAAAGAAAGAAGATCCTGAATTTATACCCCAAGATATCAAGGATTCAGCCTCCCATTTATTGGAGAAAAGTCTTTTCCAAATCATGGAGTCGTCCACTTTATAAGTACAGATTAGAGGGTGCTTACCCTGGCAGTATTTAGCTATCATAAAATTAGCCCAGAGGCTATCTATTTTTCTAAAATTCCACTACAGTTTGTGTGAGAAGGTAGTAATAGCTATACATATAGGTTTGCAGCCAAGCCCACCTTCACCTAGAGGACAACAACATTTATGCCAAGAAGTCTAATGCATCCTTTTAATCAAATTATTAGAGGCCCAGAAAAATTTATTAATGAGATGATCAATTCTATTTAAGATGGAATTAGTAGGGATAGTGGTTTTAATAAGATATAAAGGCATCGAATTAAGAGTACTCTTAAGCAAAGTAAGACTGGCACCAAAAGAAAGTAAGTGAAATTCCCACACTGAAATTTTATTAGAAATTTTTTGGATAAGCTCATTAAAAAGATGACATCTTTTTTTACCTTTAAAAAGAGGAGCACCTAGATATTTAGTAGGAAGTTGTTGGAGTTTAAAGTTTGTGATTCTCAAGATATGATTGATTTTGTTATTAGAAATTTTAGATGATGTAATAAAGTAGCTCTTGCTTTCATTAATAGGAAGACCACTATCTCTACCAAAATTATTTAAAAATTTCTTAAGTCTTTTGATATGATGAATGGGAGTAGTAGAAAAGATAATGAAATCATTAGCAAAGCTAAGATGAGAAACCAGGATACCACCAAGAGTTCTAAAATACATGCTAGGATTGTTATTGAATAAATCATTTAAACTCCTAGAAAGGTATTCCATAGCAATAATAAACAAAGAAGGGGACAAAGGATCTCATTGTCTCAAACCATGAGAAGAAGGAAAAAAGCCTAAAGCTTCACCATTAAGAAGAATAGAAAACTAGAAATTATTAATATAGTTTTTAATAAGGTTAATGAAATTATTAGAGAAACCAAATAAATGTAGGATATTTAAAAGGAAATCCCAAGCGATATTATCAAAGGCTTTAGAAATATTTGATTTAAAAAGGATGTTACCAGCTATAGTTGGAACATCCAAATCATGAATAAGCTCTTGTGCAAGAAGAATATTATCATATATAGATATCCCTCTAACAAATCTAGTTTGGTTAAGAGAAATAATTTTTTGAAGCAAAGGACTCAGTCTATTAGCAAGAATTTTAGAAATCAATTTATTAAAGAAAGTGCAAAGATTAATAGGTCAAATCACTCCAAGAATCTAGATTATCTTTTTTTAGGTATGAGAATAATGGAAGTGCTTGAAAATATTTAGGAGAGGATTACCAATAAAGAAATCAACAATAGCATCAATTAAGTCATGCTTAATAATAAACCAACAATTTTGAAAAAATGAGTAGTATAAGCCTCGGACGATAGAATCAATGTTCATACTATTGAGAACTTTTCCAATCTCATCTTCATGAAATAGTAAGCCAATGATTGTCATCATTGGTAATAATAGAGGGGATCAAATGCGAATTAGAAATAGCTTCATAAGAGTGGCTTTTATTAAGCATATTTCTAAAATGGTTAATAACATAATGTTTAATTACATTAATAAAGTGATCCAATCTCCATCATCACTTTTAATTTTTTGGATAGAATTTAAAGCTCTCTTTTAATTAAATAAAGCATGAAAATACCTGGTATTCCTATCCCCATCAGCAATATATTTACTAGCAACTTTTTTGTCGCTAATAGGTCTCTTCCATATTCTGATAATTAATAAGATTATCTTTTGCTTCATTCAATTCCTTAAGCTTAGAAGAATCAGTCAAAATAGTATTTTTAAGATCACAAACCAAAGGTTCCATGTTTTTTATATTAGCAAAAAGCTTTTTAAAACAATGTTTGTTCCACGAAACCAGATTTTATTTGAGTCTTTTAAGCTTAAACCATAATCTATGCATGCCCCTAATTGAATTTTCAGGTGTAAAGGGGTAATCCAATTAATAGCCATGACTTTAAGAAAATCCAGATGCTGAATCCACATATTTTTGAAATCTAAAGAGGGAGAGGTGTTTAATCTTTTAGAGTTATCTTTAATAGAAACCAAAAGAGGGGCATGATCAAATAAAGTTCTACTCAAATGGTCAATATAAGAGGCCATTGATTAATCCAATGAGAGTTGAAAAGAATTCTATCAAGATGTTGCGAGCTTAGAGTTTTTCCAAGTATAATTAGAGCCTTTAAAACCAATGCCAATAAGATTGCAATCAAGAATCATATTTGAAAATTCTTACATAGAATTAATATTATGAGCAACCACCTCATCTTCCAGATGAATGCAGAATAGTGTTGAAATCACCCCCAACCAACCAAGGTTTGTAAACAAAAAGATCAAAACTTCTCAAATTCTCCCAAAAAACATTTTCACTAGCTATTGCACGAAGCATAAATAAAAGAGCTAAGCACACAAGAATCACCCAAAGAAATTTAAGCATTGACAACTTGTTGAAGATCATCTAAAATTAAGACATTTAAGAAGGTATTCCAAAAGCACAAAATTTTATTGTTGATGTTAGAGAAAAAGTTACTGAAATAATTCATTCTAGCAACATGATTGATTTTATCAGCATGTATAAGAGGTTCAATAATAATAAGTAAAGAGATATTGTTAATTAGAGATTTTAATACTGATTATGAAGAGGGTACCAATCCATCTAACATTCCAAATAAGAGAATTAAACATAAAGAAAAATTATAAAAGAAAATTAAATGATAATAATAAAGAAGAGAGAGAAAGAATAACAAATCCACTCCTAAGCCAAAATTGAAACAACACATTATTTATGTGAAGAGGATCCGATCAAACAAGATTATGAGGTTGCATCTTAGAGTTCTTAATTTTCTTTTTAAAAGGTAGTTTGGAATTTTGTTTTATCCAAAGTGTCACCATCAAAGAGATTGATTAGGAATATTATTAATAGGATAAGGATTAGCAAGAACATCTCTAATCACAACTTTTCCCTCTTCCAAATCAGCATTTTATTGAAAAGTGGGATTAGAATGAAGATCAATCTTGGAATTAGGGGAAGAAGAAGAAATTATACCATTCAAATCATTATTACCAATGTTAAAATCAATGTTTTGCTCAAAAATTTTAGTTCCATTCAAGTTATCATTCAAGTTATCATTTAAAACCTCATTCTCATCAATTAATGCAGGCAAAGAAGCGGGAATAGACTAATTAGAGAATGAATCATCTTTTCTTATCGGCCTCTTTGAATTTGGAATTAACCATAATAGGCATATTCTCATGTAAAGAAAGGTTATTGGACAAATCATCTTTTTCAACATTATTAATACCTTTGTCATGGTCGGAATGAGAAGCAGAAATAGTAATTTTAGGAACATCAGAAGATTCCAAAGAATCTGACCTAATATCAACATTTAAGTTATTTTTAGGCATAAAAATAGCTTTATTAACTTTATCAGTAGCTAATTTAGAGTTAGGATCATTCAAAAATTTCTTTTTAAGATGCGGGTGAAGAACAAAACACTCCAAATTATCATGACCATGTATCTTGTAATGGGACTAGAAAACCAAAAATTTTTCAAATTCAACCTTTTGTAAATAACCAAACTTTTCAGATCTGATCCAAACTTCCTTAGGATGTATTTAGATATGTCAAGTTCAACCAATATACGAGTAAAAGAGGGACAAGATCTCACATACATCAATTTGGAGTGGTCATCCAAAAGAGCCCTAACAAAATAAAACCTGTGTAACATAATATATTCTCATATTTAGAAGAGCTAACCACACATAGAATAGGTAATTTTCCTTTATATCAAAAATAGAAGACCATTTCAACAAATGCATTTGATAATTAAAGACAAAATAAGATCGAGGTGAGAAAACCCTTGAATAATCCAAATTATTCATAACTTGAATCAAAATATGTCTTGGACTGATCAAACAAATAGAGAAAGCACCCAAAAGTTTAAGGTTATGAAAAAAAGATCATATCTTATCCAAATTCAGCCGACACAAAGAAGATTTTACAATGAAAGTAAATTCGAAAAGTTTTGCAAGATTTTCAACATCAAGATCTGAACTCATGATCGTACGCATACCTCAAAAAGAAGTCAAAATTAGATTCATCGAGTTAGAAGAGGTAGAGATCTAACCAGAAAGTGCATCCTTAAGGGATTTAATAGCAGGAATGGCATTTAGTTTAGAAATCCCCAAAAAATTAGATGCCTTAGCCAGATCATCTGAAATAAGAGAAATAAACTATAGGTTCAAGGTCACCATAGCCTTAATCAAAAGAGACACATCACGCGTGCAGCTGGAGATTGATAAAACTCAAGAAATTGGTCGAGAATGATGAAGGATACATAAAAAATGCAACACGGATGCGGAAGGGGAAATGAAATTGAAATCTGAGGGGGAAGGGGTTGGGGGGGTTAGGGTTTAGGTTTATTTTATTTAGTTTATTTAGTTTAGTTTTATTTTATTTTATTTAGAGTTTATTTATTTATTTATTTAGGTTTATTTTAGGTTTATTTAGTTTAGGTTTTATTTAGTTTTATTTAGATTAGTTTAGTTTATTTAGGTTTAGGTTTAGAGTTTAGGGTTTAGGGTTTGGATTTTTAGGGTTTAGGTTGAGGGTTTAGGGTTTAAGTTTTAGGTTTAGGGTTCAAGTTGTAGTTTAGGCTTTAGAGTTTTTGGGTTATTTTTTTTAACAGAGAACAAATTCATATTCAAAATTTCTTCTTTTCGATTTCATCAACCAAGTAATACACTAAGTTTTCTAAGACACAAGCAATGACATAGATAAAGAATGAGCATGCATAGAGCAAATCAAAAACCCTAGATAATTAGAACCATCTCTACTATAAAGTCACAATTCAATAAGCAACAGATCAGATTGATCGTTCGTCAGTTTCTCTAGTTCCCATCAAAACCACCCCAATCTCTCAAGTAGCGAGATCCACCATCATATCCCTGATCTCTCTCTCCACCGCCACCACGGCTGTAACCTCAGCCGCTCTTCCCACCTCCATAACCACCACTTTGCTCACGGCACCTCCATATCCAGCGGACCTCCGGATCCCCACCACCACACCATGATAATCACCCCCACCTTCACCTCCACGCCAGATTTAGAGTGAGCTGTTGGGTGATGTTCCTACTGTCAATGTTCTTCCCATTCTTAGGGTTTAGGTTTAGATTTAGGTTTATTAAGTTTTAGGGTTTAGGTTTATTTCTTAATTTATTTAGTAATTTTAGGTTTAGGTTTAGGGTTTGGGGTTTACAATTTATGGTTTAGGGTTAAGGTTTAGGGTTTAGGGTTTAAGGTTTTTAGGGTTTAAGATTTAGGGTTTAAGGTTTTGGGTTTTATGGTTTAGGGCTTAGGGTTTAGGGTTTAGGGTTTAGTGTTTAGTGTTTAGGGTTTAGGGTTTGGGTTTAAGGTTTATGGTTTAGGTTTTAGGGTTTAGGTTTTTAGGGTTTAGGTTTAGGTTAGTAGGTTTAGGTTTTAAATTAAACTAGGTTTAGGTTTATGTAGTATTTAGTTAATCTTTTATTTATTTTAGTTTACTTTATTTTATTATTTATTTAGGTTTATTTTCTTAGTTTAGTTTATCTATTTTAGTTTATTTATTTTACTAGGTTTTTTTATTTTAGTTTATTTTTTTTTTTAGGTTTAGGTTTAGTTTATCTTTTGAGTTTTATTTTTATTTTATTTTCTAATTTTAGGTTTTATTTTTTTTAGGTTTTAATTTTATTTTTTTATGTTTTTATTTTAGGTTTTATTTTTTAGTTTAGGTCTATGTTTATTTTTAGTTTATTTTATTTTTTTAGTTTATGTTTAAATTTAGGTTTAGTTTATTTTAAGTTAAGGTTCAGGTTTTATTTATTTTTATTTAGTTTATTTTTGTTTAGTTTTACATTCATTTTATTTTTTTTATTTTAGGTTTAGATTTTTTTTAGTTTAGGATTTATGTTTTATTTTTATTTATTTTTAGTTTTAATTTTTAAGTTTTGGTTTTTATTTAGTTTTTATTTTATTTTATTTTAGGTTTATTTTATTTTTGTTTTATATTTAGTTTATATTTCATATAGGTTTTTTCTTTTAAGGTTTATTTTATTTTTTTACTTTAGTTTAGGTTTTTATTTTATTTTATATTTTTATTTTATTAAGATTTTGGTTTATTTATTTATTTATTTTTAGGTTTTATTAAGTTTAGGTTTAGGTTTTTATGTTTTTAGGGTTTAGGGTTTAAGGTTTATGGTTTTAGGGTTTAGGGTTTTAGGGTTTATGGTTTATGGTTTAGTGTTTAGGTTTTAGGGTTTAGGTTTTAGGGTTTAGGGTTTAATGTTTAGGGTTAGCTTAGGGTTTAGGGTTAGATTAGGGTTTAGGGGTTAGGATTTAGGGTTTAGGGTTTAGGATTTAGAGTTTAAGATTTTTTTAATAAAGTAAACCAATTGGTTTAGGTCTATTTAGTATATTTAGTTTATTTTCTATTTATTTTAGTTTACTTTATTTTTTATTTTGTTTAGGTTTATTTTTTATTTTTATTTAGTTTGTTTATTTACTTTAGGTTTGTTTATTTTAGTTTATATTTTTGTTAGTTTATTTTTTAGGTTTAAGTTTAGGTCGAGGTTTATTTTTTTGTTGAGTTTTATTCTTATTTTATTTTTTAGGTTTAGGTTTTATTTTTTATTTTTAGGTTTAGGTTTAGGTTTTTATTTTATTTTTTTAGGTTTAGGTTTATTTTAAGTTTAATTTTAGGTTTTATTTTTTAATTTAGGTTTAGGTTTACTTTTAGTTTATTTTATTTTATTTAGTTTTGGGTTTAGGTTTAGATTTAGTTTATTTTAGGATTAGGTTTAGGTTTTATTTATTTTTGTTTTGTTTAAGTTTATTTTATTTTTATTTTAGGTTTTTTATTAGTTTATGGTTTAGGTTTTATTTTTTACTTATTTTTAGGTTTTATTTTTAGGTTTATTTTTTAGGTGTAGGTTTTTATTTTATTTTATTTTAGGTTTATTTTATTTTTATTTCAAGTTTAGTTTTATTTTATTTAGGCTTTTTATTCGTAGGTTTATTTTAGTTTTTTTTAGTTTAGTTTAGGTTTTTATTTATTTTATTTTATTTTTTTAATTTTTTTTATTTTATTTTCATTTTAGTCTTAGGTTTAGGTTTTTATTATATTTTATTCTATTTATTTTATTTAGGTTTAGGTTTTTTTTAGGCTTTATTAAGTTTAGGTTTAGGTTTTTAGGTTTTAATGGTTTAGGGTTTAAGGTTTAGGGTTTAAGGTTTAGGGTTTTAGGGTTTAGGTTTTTTAGGGAGGTTTAGGTAGTGGGTTTTGAGTTTAGGTTTAGTTTTAGTTAACTTTAGGTTTAAACTTCATCTTTAAGTTAGTGGGTTTAGGTTGGTTTAGGTTTAGTTTAGGTTAGTTTGTGGTTTGGGTTTAGCTTAGGTTTAATCTTTAGGTTTAGTTTTAAGTTTGTTTAGTTTAAAATTTAGCAGGTTTAAAGTTTAAGTTTAGGTGGTTTAGCTTTAGGTTTTGGGTTTAGGGATTTAGGTTTAGGTTTAGTTTAGTTAGGGTTTAGGTTTAGGTTTAGGTTTATTAAGTTAATTAAAGCTAGGTTTAGGTTTATTTTATTTTATATTTTATTTAAGTTTATTTTTTTATTTTTATTTAGTTTAGTTTTAATTTTAGTTTAGTTTTTATTTTATTTTAATTTTTAAGTTTAGGTTTAGGTTTATATTTTTTTTTAGTTTAGTTTCATTTTTATTTTATTTTTTTTTGGTTTGGGTTCTATTATTCATTTTTAGGTTTAGGTTTATGTTTTTATTTTATTTTATTTTTTAGATTTAGGTTTTATGTTTTTATTTTAGGTTTATTTTTAGGTTTTATTTTTTAGTTTTGGTTTATGTTAATTTTTAGTTTATTTTATTTTATTTAGTTTAGGGTTTAGGTTTATATTTATTTATTTTAGTTTAGTCTATTTTAGTTTAGAATTAGGTTTTCTTTATTTTGTTTATTTATTTTATTTTAGGTTTAGTTTTTATTTTTTAGTTTAGGTTTGGATTTTTTATATTTTATTTATTTTATTAGGTTTTATATTAGGTTTATTTTTTTTTTAGGTTTATTTTATTTAGTTTTATTTTATTTTTTATTTTACATTTAGTTTTATTTTATTTTGCTTTTTTATTCTTAGGTTTATTTTATTTTTTAGTTTTAGGTTTTATTTATTTTAGTTTAGTTTATTTTATCTTTTTAGCTTAGGTTTAGGTTTTAGTTTATGTTTTATTTTCTTTTATTTTTTTTATTTTATTTTGGTTTAGATTTTATTTATTTTATTTTTTTAGGTTTATTTTTTTAGTTTAGGTTTTTTAGTTTGGGTTTAGGGTTTAGGGTTTAGGGTTTAGGGTTTAGGGTTTAGGGTTTAGGGTTTTAGCATTTAGGGTTTAGGGTTTAGGGTTTTGGGTTTTAGGGTTTAGGGTTTAGGTTTTAGGTTTAGGGTTCAAGTTTTAGTTTAGGGTTTAGGATTTTTAATTTTTTTTATTAACTGAGAACAAATTAAGATTCAACATTTCTTCTTTTATTTATTTAGTTTATTTAGTTTATTTTTTTATTTTTTTAACTTTATTTTATTTTTTTATTTTTATTTATGGTTATTTTTTTTATTTTATTTAGTTTAGATTATTTATTTGGGTTTATTTACTTTAGTTTAGGTTTTTATTTTAGTTTATTTTTTTAGGTTTAGGTTTTAGGTTTTATTTTAGGTTTATTTTTAGGTTTTATTTTTTAGTTAGGTTTAGGTTTATTTTAGTTTATTTTATTTTATTTTGATATGTTTAGTTTAGTTTATTTTAGGTTTGTTTATTTATTTTAGTTTAATTTATTTTAGTGTAGGTTTATTTTATTTTATTTTTTATTTATTTTTTATTTTAGGTTTATGTTTTTTTTTTTGTTTAGTATAGGCTTTATTTTATTTATTTTTTATTTTTTATTTTTGGTTTTAGGTTTTATTTAATTTTATTTTATTTTATTTTAGATTTATTTTAGGTTTATTTTTTATTTTATTTTATTTAGGTTTTTATGCTTAGTTTATTTTAATTTTTTTTAGTTTAGTTTAATTTTATTTATTTTATTTTAGTTTATTTTATTTTATTTTTAGGTTTAGGTTTAGGTTTAGGTTTGGTTTTTATTTTATTTTGTTTATTTTATTTTATTTAGGTTTATGTTTTTTTTTTTTTTTAGGTTTTATTTAGTTTAGGTTTAGGTATTTAGGTTTTTAGGGTTTAAGATTTAGGGTTTAGGGTTTAGGGTTTGGTTTGGGTTTTAGGGTTTATGGTTTAGTTTGTCTTTAGGGTTTAGGGTTAGCTTAGGGTTTAGGGTAAGCTTAGGGTTTAGGGTTAGTTTAGGGTTTAGGTATAAAGATTTAGGGTTTAGGCTTTAGGGTTTAAGGCTTTTAGGGTTTAGGGTTAGTTTAGGGTTTAGGGTTTAGGTTTTGGGGTTTTAGGGTTTGGGGGTTAAGGTTTAGGATTTTCTTGGGTTTAAGAGGGTTTAGGATTTAGGAGTTTAGGTTTAGTTTAGGGTTTAGTGTTAGGGTTTAGGGTTTTAGGTTTATGGTGATTTTTTGGTTTAGGGTTTAGGTTTAGGTTTTAGTTTAGGTTAGGTTTAAGGGTTAGTTTTAGGGTTTAGGGTTTAGGGTTAGATTTTTTTTTTTTATTTTTTTAAATTAAGTAAACTAGTAGGTTTAGGTTTATTTAGTTTTTATTTTTATTTATTTTATTATTTTGGTTTATTATTATTTATATTTAGTTTAGTTTATTTATTTTAGTTTAGGTTTTTTATTTTAGTTTATTTTTTTAGGTTTAGGTTTAGGATTAGGTTCATTTTTTTGTTTAGTTTCTTTTTATTTTATTTTTTAGCTTTAGGTTTTATTTTTTATTTTTAAGTGTAGGTTTAGGTTTTTATTTTTTTTTTTTAGGTTTTTTGGTTTTGGTTTTTTTATTTTAGGTTTATTTTTGTTTTATTTTTAGTTTAGGTTTTAGTTTATTTTTTTATTTTATTTTATTTAGTTTAGGTTTAGGTTTAGGTTTTACTTATTTGAGTTTAGTTTATTTTAGTGTAGGCTTAGGTTTATTTTAGTTTAGGGTTTAGGTTTTATTTTTATTTAGTTTTAGTTTTTATTTATTTTGTTTATTGTTTAGGTTTAGGTTTTTGTTTAGTTACATTCACGGATGAAGACTTACTCCTAGGGACGGTGAAACGCCTCTTTACATTATGGATGTTGGTAGATATATCTAGAGTTTTTGGTTGACCCAGTGTATTATTCAACATTATGAGTCTAAGAACCCTGGCCTACTTGAGGATCGACATCACCAACTCCCAAAAGAAAGGATGATGTTGAGAGGATTCAAGGAACATGGCGAGAGGGACTTGTGGTGTTTTGGATGTATGGGACATCACCATCGTAGGGTTGTCTTTTGAGGTGATGGGTACAACATTGAGGTATGATGTACTATCTCGAAAGAAAAAGACATCACCCTACAATGGACCTAATGACGTAATAAGGACTCCTAAGGCATGATGTGTCTTCGAATGTACCAAAGATTTTTTTCCCTGCTTTATATGGATGAATAAAGTGGAGTTTATATTAAACCAAGTTCTTAAGTTCCCTATAGAGGTAAGCCTCCATAGTTAATTACATCTTAGGAAATAAAATTTTCTAAGAATACTCTTGATTAAAGCAGACAATTATCATCTCCAAAGATTTCAAGGTTAGACTATCAAAGGATTGGTTGTATTTGGAAAATCATTTGGGAAAGTTCAAGGAGAAGACTTATTTTTGGAAACCAAATGAAATAAGTAGGAAATGGTCATGATACTAGGAAGCCTAGTGAGCATTCCAATCTATCCTATGGTTGGGCTTTATAATTTTGAAGTTGAGGAGATTTATATGTTTTGAGTTAAAATTTAATTAGATTACTAGGGCTTATAATCCACCAACATAAGGTTGTGGAAATGCCTAAGAGGTGAGGTTTTATGCTTGTAGC